>JAUYWI010103527.1:0-35066 GCA_034780595.1 Parotoplana pacifica | reverse complement strand
AATAAACAGCACGTCGTGCAACAGCCAGTAAAAATTAACTTATAAAATTACATATATAATACTTATGACAGTTAAGTAATAGGTAAAATAATGGTGCAACAAAATTTACTTATAACTTATAAATCCATAACTATTACTTTACTTATAAAGTTTGGTGCAACAGGCCCCTGACAGCAACTGAATCATCATACTTACTTTAAACACTACATACATACCCTAGTATGTACTCACTATTTTACAACATCATATAAATGTACCAATTCTGTTCTGTACGTTCTCATTCTATTAACTGTATTATGTTATTTTATTGATGTATTTATTTTGACTCTTCACGAACTATTAGTCACACTTTTGTGTACATAACTTTAGTTCTGTGTTGTTTTCAGTAAAGTATTTTAATACACTTTGTAATTATCTACATTATGGGAATAATCAAAAAAACCTTCAAGAAATACCTATTCTGTATTAATGCTACTATCTTTTTATCCACTACAGTTGTTAAATCGAAAAATCTGAATATTCACGTGTTAAATCTAGCATCCCCTCTTTAGAAATTTTCTGGATCCATTCCATCACTGTAACTACTATTTTATAATGATTGACATTGTTGTATGTACATTCCCTAATGAAGTGTAATTATTAAATCGAAATTAGTCGTATTATTGTTCCTCTTCTTACTTATATTATATTTTTGATCCACTACTCATAAAGCATATAGTGAATAAATGAAATTTCATAGAACTTTCAATAGAGAGTACCTACTTTAATTCTTTTGGCGAGTGTATACTACTATTAAATCCTACCTTTGTAAGTGCAAAGATATGGTTCCATAGTTGCATTTGTGAAAATGCTAATTCAGTCACCTCAACTTTTCGCCAAATGGAAATAATCTCATTCATTGTCATAATTATATTCACTAGTTATAATCACATTCATTAATATATCACATTGACCAGTTACAATCACATTCACTAGTTACTATCACATGGACGTGTTACAATCTTATGAACTAGTTATAACTAAAATTACTAGTTGTAATCACATTTACTTGTTACTATCACTTTCACTAGTAAAAATAGCATTTACCAGTTATTATTAGCAGGGACGTACTATACACCCATCACCCGATGTTAAGAAAGTATAAGACTCAGAATTAGATAAAATAGTTAAGAAAGTGAGTCTCATCACAATAAGATAAGAACGTATGAATATGGGTTAAGAAAGTTGATACTGATCATAGATTCTGCAAAATATTTTTTTTGGTCCTGAAAAGTAATATACATTGCATCTACAACTTCTTTGTTTTTTTATCATTTTGATAAAACTAAACCTCGTCAGAAACTTGGCTTAAGTAATTTTTTAGCACAGAAGGATATTAATTCTGCAAAACCTGGTCAGTGGGTGCATCTTGCTGACATTTATGTAGCCTGACGCGGATGTGTATAGTGTTCTGATATACAATGTTTACTATGTATGTATCTAGTACATGTTTAAATTGTTAAAAAATGTTTGCAATGGTTTACAATACATATGCCACGTACCTACATATGTACTTATGATTTGGAATGCCTATACTGTACTTGTATAAGAAAGTAAAGCTGATCATTTGCGAGATAAGTAAGAAAGTTAGCTAAGAAAGTGAGTCTCATTGTGAAATTTTCATAAGAAAGTGAGTCTCATGGTCATTTCTCTGCTTTCTTAACATCGGGTGATGGGTGTAATGAAAGATGTTTTATACATATGTAGCTCCGATTCTGATAAAATGCTCTTATCTTAGTAAAATTAGTAGTTATTAAATTAGTTATGTCCATATTGAATAATAAGGCGGAAATCAAAAGTACACAAATTTCTAACCGGTTTCAGCCAAAGCCTTCACCTGAGAATTTATGTCTAATCTTTAAAATTTAAAACAAAAACAGCATTGTCTTGAAACTGATGTTCGACTTAACCCTCTTCCACTGTTTTATATATTTTGTAATCTTGCCAAAATTCGATAATTCATAGAACAAGATGCTATCGATAATCTTTATTTCTTTCTAAATACCTTACCAGATATGATTGAACATATCTTCAATCATTTGTTCTAGCTGCAGCCACCAGTTTAGCGGTGACATAGAAAATTCTTGGTTCTAACGTATTTTCATCAAACCTAATACAAATTCTTCAATCCAATCATTCATTAATGACAGCCTATCTCCACACAACTGAGAAGATTGGAATTGTTTAAACTGTTCATCATCAGGAATATCAAAACTCTACATTCTTGATCATCCTAAACATCTTTTGGTCTCTATCGATCATAAAATTACTTTCCAAGATCACCCTTTTCTTTACCAAGTCTTATTTTCCATTATAGCACTACTTTAGCACAAATACTAACAACTCTATTTTTATATTCAATGATCACAATATCATTACCAAAACAACAGAAAATAAATCTGTGTCATCCTCCAGTGCCTATATTCTGAGTTACACCATGAATTAATTTAAATTTATCTATCTTTGATTTTTCTTAATTTGACCGATATTATTTCTAACCTAGCTGATTCTCTCTGTAATGTCTGTTTTAATAGCTGATTTAAATTTTTAAATAAGATACATAAATAAATTCTCTGATGAAGACTTCGGCCGAAATCGGTTGTATAAATTTGTGTGCTTTTGATTTCTGCCTTATTATTTTAATCAAAGTATCGATCATACATTATTTATTTATATGTCCAGGTGGATCGAGGTTTTCAATCAATTATATAGTTTAATTACATCAATTTAATGAATAATATCACTAATTTTTATCTTAATACATTATAACATTGTGAAATACGCATAGTATTTAACTTCATTTTTAGAAAATCTGTCCATTTCATTTTCTTTGAAATGGTAAAATAAGACCTGTAAATAATACATGAAAAAGTTAATTAATAAAAGAAATATAAGTAGCTAGAAACAGAAACTGTAATTTTACAACTTTTGTATAATTTAGCCGAATCTATGGCTATAAATGGTACAAGCCATCGATAGTTTTTGGAATACCTAACCAAAAAGTGAAATACAACATTAAAAAATAACTGCATGCTAAAAATTGTGCTTTTATCCGATTTGTAAATAGATCACTGATGTTTGGGCAAAATTGAC
This sequence comes from Parotoplana pacifica, assembly GCA_034780595.1. Taxonomy (NCBI): domain Eukaryota; kingdom Metazoa; phylum Platyhelminthes; order Proseriata; family Otoplanidae; genus Parotoplana; species Parotoplana pacifica. Next base: position 31,934 of record JAUYWI010103527.1, on the reverse strand, counting down.
CTCATTAACATTTACCACACAAATTCTCAATTATTTGCTTAATTAAATAAAAGGACCAAACCAATTTTGTCTTGAAATTTAAATCCCAAAAATAATTTAAAAACAAAAGTGCCCGCCCCTGAAATTATATGATTTGACCGGTTTTCGAAAGTAACTTTAAATGGGACTAAAATTTATACCTAGACTTAAAATATGAGTTTATGAAATTGAATTGTAATCTCAATTTGGGAATAAATTTTAAATTATACATACCTTCATTATTTTAATTACTATAGCTACGGAATAAACTAAAATTTGTCCGATATAAATTTTATTATGCCTATGTAATAAATTTTATTTTTATATTTTATTATGATAACAAACTTTAATTTTCCAGGAAAAATTTACAAAATCACAATATACCTAGCTGACAGGCATTAATACATTATTCATGAACGTAACCCTCCATTTTAAAGAAATCTTTTTTTTCCAAAATAGAAAAGTTTATAAACATTAAGTAAAAAAAGATATGAAGCAGGGTAAGAGTATCATGCCTGTCAATATCAATCATTAGTGATACAAAACTATTATAAATTAGTCAATCAAGCGAATTGGCGGTATTGCTTGCAAAATGATTTTTGTGATATTTGAGATTTTGGTTTGAAAACAAACAACAGAAGTACTATCTAGGTACGTATAAAGAAAGTGATACCATGTGCAATTTTTAAATTTTAGAAAAATATGTTTAGCATTATTAGTTAACAAAATACCTAACTATCTGTCTATGGTCAATAAAGTTGATTGGATAGCTGAGTAGTTACTGTACCACAAATTTCTAATTTCTACCAACCCAAACAATTAGCACAAAGATTAATTTGTATATGGTTAGTTCAATGACATCGTGCAAATAACTACACAATTGTAAAATATGTTTGAATGATAATTCACGTTTATCGTCAGGTTTTGTCAAATTTATTTGACGATATGTGTTTGCAAAACAAAACATATCTAGGTACAGCAAAACCCCCCAAATAAAATGTTCAAATAATATAAAAATAGTGTGCCTACATATATTTATCTCACAGGAAGTATCGTATACAAGATACGAAATTTATCGAAATCTGACAAAACGTGATTATGCTGTCAACATACCTCATAAATGAGGTTTTAGGTAATCGCTTTAAAAGGTATCAAGGTTTGATTTCTAATGTATATGAAATATTTGTTGTTATTCTAAAAACACATTTATAAAAGAGGCAATTACAGTTAGATACGGTAAAATTAAAATATCTACTGCATTAAAAACATCCAAGGCTAATAATGGTAATCTAAATTTTCAACATTTTCTATTGGTATTATATAAAAATCTGAAAAGTGACAGAAGAGTAAAAAGTCTACAACAACAATTAGGTACTATTGTAAGAACACACCACGGGAATAATATGGTCTGAGAAGTCAGAAGGCATAAATTGATCCAATTAAATTGGACGAGAGGCTATCCAATCCAATCAAATCAACTTAAGTGAATTCACACTCTATGACTAAGTGGTGAAGATAAACACGACATTCGAATGCTAATAAGTTTACTCTAGCGTCTCATGTTTCAGCAACTTTTTTAATGACTGCTGAAGATGTACCCTCCTACCTCACGCCGCGTTTTAAAGCCTCGGAATGTTGACTGAATTTTAACTGCCGCTTTTTCTACATCAGGGTCATTCAAATCAATATCAATTTCTTCTTCCTCGTCTGTTGGAGGTATAACGGCTTCTTTGTCCTCAGACTCTGCAATTGGTGGTTCCGTAGTACTTTTAGTCGACTCAGATCCCTCCTTTTGAGTAAGAAACATATTCGCAAAGTCAACAAGGCAAAAGCAATGGAAAGTATTTAAAAAAGATTAATTAACGAAATACCTATGTAAGTAATATGTCCAAATCAGTGTGTTCAATACACACCTATACTTGCCTTTAAAGAATTGTCAATATTAAAGAAAGAATTATTTTACATTTTAAACAAAACTTTAATCTTATAATTAATAAATCTGTAGTTTTAATAAAGTTATAAGTAACAAATTAAACCAAAAGTGAGCCAGAATCACAAACTTGTGTAAATATCTCTATTACTATACTAAATTCAGGAATTTATAAATTACGGGGATGCAAACAGATCGATTGCTGTAATCTATAGAAATAGTTCATTACCTGGAAAGTCAATATCTAAAAAGAGTACCATGAAATACTACAAAAGAAATCAGTAATGATAGATTTTGAGGACATTTTCAAATAAGAATTGAATGAAACAAAAAAAAATAGTAAGTCTTTAAATTTGGCCCAATCAGTCCACTCCTGTTATAATTTTGATGATATAAAAATTCTATAAAGCTAAAAAATAGACATTTCTAATCCAAAGATATGATATTGTCCTCGTTCGCATCTCAGTAATTTAAAATTCACGATAATACTTACTGCATTTCTATTAAAACTGAACACATAATAAAATCAAATAAAACAGTAGGAAGTAGCTAGAAAAGTAGAACAAACAATGAAATCAAAGAAAAAAAAGGGAATACAACCCATACCTAAGATAAAAGTTCTAGGAAAATTACTCAAGGTGGAACAAAAAGAAAAACTATACAGTAGAAAGTGGTTCTTTCTGCAGAAAAAAATATCTGACCAAAAGGAATAGTTGACTATCTGCTTATCAGAAAAGCTAATAAACACCGAAGCATTTTCAAATGTAATAAGTGTTTTTAAATCAATTTTAAAAGTACTTCTTAAAAACTGATATGGATATATTTTTGTATACAGGTAGATTTGGAAGATCCATCAACATAAATTTAAAACAAAACAGAGAAAAATATTGAATGATCCTGGCCTGAGTGACTTAAAATTTAGTATCACAAGAAGTGCTAAATAAACATCTGAATGAATTTCTGAAAAAATAACATAATACAATTTTAAAGGCTTAATTTAATAATTTTATGATGACTCTGTGAACAACCATTTTACTATGGAACAGCAAGGTCCTATTGCCTACTCAGAATATTCTAAGTTGAATGGATCTCAATTTCAAACTTACCTATTATAAGACATTAACTGTTTTTGCTAAACGGACATTTTCTCGGTACTGTCCTATCTTAATCAAAGTTTTGAATTCCAATGTCATATTTGTAATAAAGATAACATATTCCAAATTTCATGTTACTGTTTGAGATATTTCAAAATGTATACAATATTTTTTTGTGAATTAGAATGAACTGATGTAGGGTAAATATATTTTATTCATGAATGATACTAAACTTTTAGTAATTAAAACCATAAATATGTGTGCAAGGCTTGCTAATTTCTATAATTTTTTTATATTCGTAACATTGATAAGCATTCTATTCCAATTAGCCATAAAGTTATCAAACGTTTGAAAACACAAAATCAAAAGTCTAATCCAGGATACTATAATACCTTCTGTGTATTAATCTCTTTGCGAGCCTTGAAGCCTTTAAAAGAGGCCTGAATTTTTACAGCTGCTGCTTCCACGTCGGGATCTTCTAAGTCTATATCTATTTCCTCTTCCTCCTCATTAGCTTTCTCTGCATCATCCCCACCATCTAGTTTAGATTCATTTTCGTCAACGGCTACTGGTTCCCCATCAGTTTCATCTGGTTTGGAGTCTTGATCAGATTTGGGAACCGTCTCCTCTAACTGATGGAAAAGTAACGGAGCATGCACAAACAATTACAAAATGCAACACAACAAAAACGTTCAAAGAACAATATTATCAAAAATTAGAATACACAAAAATATGTAAACGAATTTTCAATTCTCAATGACAGAGATTTTTGAAGTGGCTTGATTCCCGTGGTTTCTATATATTACATAAAGTAATGATACACATTCTGTTTCAATCAGGCCAAAAATATTACAATCTCTGTTGCAACGCTTGCCTGAGTTCATTAATATAATATGTTCAGCATCGTGTACGTACCAAATTTTATAAATATTAGTAAAATTATACATGCTATAAATGCTATAGATATGTTTATATTTCCTTTAGTAATTGTTATTACGATAAAGTTTACTATCTTTGTAATAGAAAATCCTAAAATATGTGAAAGGCTGTGTTGGTTCATTTATACATACATACTAAAAACCATTGTTTCATGATTAAAAAAATATTTTTAGGGTATTTTAAGTATAAAATAAACATGATGGTAATACAACGATTCAATATGAAATATCAAATCTCTTTTATATAACAATGCAAAAGCAACGCTATGTTTAATATAAACAGCAGAGCTATACCCTACATATAAAACTATAAAATTATAATTTAAAATATAGGCACCTGTTTTCTCGTCTTTCTTCCTCGGAATGTTGACTGAATTTTAGTAGCAGCCATATGGACTTCTGGATCATCCATATCAATATCTATTTCTTCTTCTTTCTCCTCCTCCTCCTTAGGCTCAGACAATTCATGATCTGTCGTTACATCGGATGCAGCCAACTTTTAATTGGCAAATTTAAATAAAACGTTTGTTTAGATAGAGTTAAAAGGATCACAATAACAACTTTATTTATTTTTATTAAAAATATTATTTGTACATAAAAGTTTAATTATTTAATATGAAATTATCAACTTTAATTTAAGATGAATAAAATCGAAAAAATTATAAAAAATGTAATGAAATATCAAATCAACAATAAGCATCAGATATAAGTAGAAAATATCAGTAATTAAAAGCACCAATAGAAAGAAACAACTACAATGTTCTACAATTACCTACAAACAGTGGTGATACTAACATAGAAAATATTAAATACAATATTATTAAAGTAAAGTCCTTTGCTAATGTAATACCTGATCTCGTGTTTTCTTGCCTCTAAATGTAGATTGTATTTTAGTAGCAGCTTTAGAAACTTCAGGATCATCTAGATCAATATCAATCTCAGCCAAACTCGGATCATTTGAATCTACAGGTGTTGTCAATAGTTGACTATGGCTGGATAAGATGCTTGTCGAGCTATTATCGGTTGTCTTAATGATCAATAAAACATGTTTAAAGATGTAATGTTGTATTAGGGAAGAATGTGGTTATGTAATACATATAATAACGGGGTTTTACATTTTTTTAAATGAGGGTCAATAAGTTCTCGGGAAGTTTAGTAGATCACAATAATTAGGTAACCAGGATTTTAAATGGGCAATTATTGACACAAACATTTTCATAACTTTTTGAAGCAACAGTTTTAATGAATTTTTTAAAAGTCGTTAATACTTACTGGATAATTTTCATAAATTAAAAAAAACAATTCAGCAATTTTTGTTTAGATCAAAAATATAAATTATTGATTTTTTGCCTCTCAGGTTGCCATCCTAGTCAGTAAAATGAATAATTTCAAAAACGCGGAATATATATTAAACACTGGACCGTTTATAGTCTATCTACCGAATACTAAACAATTCTATTACTATTTAGCTTCAGATTTGATTTTTTGTAACAATTACATTTTGGCATTTTGGGACCAACTTCATTTTTCAAAGGGCCATCACGTAACTTTGGGGGTCACATAAAAATGATGTTAAATAATCCACAAGAGAATTCGGTGGGCAGAATTCAAATTTCAAGAATTGATTCAACCGTTATGAACAATTTTCAAAAAACCATAGAGGGGATGGTTATCCCCCTTTATCCGCCAAGGGTTAATAGAAATGAGACTAAGTGCAGTTTAGAAATGTATCTATCGATTATTCATTTATATTAGATTCTACAGTATTTTAATATCCAAGTATATGACTATTTGGAATTCAGAGAACTATGAATGGTATCTGGTAGACTTTTTGAGCTTTACCTATTGACAAGTACATTCGGGATACTATATTACTCTTTCATCATGTGACAGATGTCACAAATTTTTCAAAATTCGATATGGCGTCATAAAAATGTTGACAATTAAATTTGAAAGTAGATGAAGTGATTGAATTTGGTTAAAATCCATTCATATTAGTAGAGTTATTAGAAATAAGTGGAATTGACCCCCTTATTGTGTAAATGTTTTGAGTTTGAGTAGTCAAAATTTGAAGATTAGAATAATAGTCAACAAATATTATTGTATCTTGCTTATGTAATCAAATACATAATAAAACACTTTTTTATTTGTAAGCGTTTACAGCAGCCTCATGTCAAGGTCAAATGAGATTCGTTAAAACTTTACGAAGTTTCCGATATAGTTTTTAAAGATCAATCAACCTTAATCCAATCTTTTAGATGTCATTATTAGAACTGTGCAAAAGGAAAGCTCTAGAATTTAATACCTGGACGTGATCCCTGTTCTGTTTACGTCTGAAAGAAGTTTGAATTTTAGTTGCTGCTGCGTTAACTTCAGGATCATTTAAATCAATATCATACTCTTCAGATTGAGGTGTCATTTCAGATGGTTCACATGGAGTGGTAATTTCCATCTGCTTAGAGATCTTGGAAAATCGGAGTATTAAATTAAAAATCACAGAAATTGATCATAGATATAATGTAGTAAGTAGTTAAGAAGGCCTATATCTCTTACAAGACAGAAATGTATAAAAATACTGAAAGCATTATTACTTTTATAATAGATCGTAAAAAGGTACAGAAATAGCAATGCAACAAAAAACGGCAAATGCAAAAAATGAAATAATGATACCGGTATGTTTGTGATTTAATTGTTGCTTACGTAACACTAAATTTATGAAACTGTTTTCTTGTTATTATGAACTCTCATTGTTTTTTTTTAATTCAATTTGTAAAATCATTAGGTATTTCCCTAACGAAGAATATTTTTTGAACTAAATTCTAATATCTTAATTTCCTTTTTTGTTCAATTTGTTATGATTTTAGCTTTTATTTATCTTTTGGAACTACACATAGAAAAGTTTACTGCATTTCATTTCCTATGAAGAAAATTGAATTTAAAAAATGTAATTACGTTTGTTGCACCACCATGCATAAATAAATAAAATTATTAATTAAAAATACGTTATTGCTATTACTATCTTTGAATAATCTACAAGATTATTCCATATAGCATAAGTGCTTAAAGATTTGTGACTAACAATCGGTAATAGAAAGAAACTAGTGTAACAATATTGCCATTCTCATTTTATTCTTCAATTTGTAAAATACATTAAAGTCGTTTGGTTCTATTCATCTAACTTAAGGGAAAGATTATTCCTTAACAGAAATAAAGTTGGAAGCAAGTAGAATATATTTGAAACCATGAAACATGTCTTGTAGAAGAGTTAGTTTAAAAATCAATAGTCATGTATTAATTTTTCAGTTTTTCGTTTAGGTACTGAATTATTATAAATAAATGAATAATACACATTCTAAACACAGTGTTTAATCTCTAAAACAGTCAGGATATTGTTACACTATAATAAAAAACGCACTACGACAGACACAAAACACCGCAATTAAATAAAATCATACGAATTAAGATCTTATACGATAAAAGAGCACAGAATAATACCTAATATAATTAAAAGTTGGGTTTTGGCATACTACATTCTAATGGGTGTTTGCATCTATCGCTATGGATTGTCTAGGTACCTGCTTTCGACTTTGTTTGCCTCTGAATGTTGACTGAATCTTGGTCGCAGCTTTGTTCATATCAGGATCATCAATATCGACGTCAATCTCTTCTTCCTCAACTTCGTTTGCCTCAAGAAGTTTTATTTCAACTGAGTGCGATGCACTAGTCGGTTGCGAATCGGTTAACTTGTATTCAAATTAAAACACAATGCTTATACAGTGGTTGAAAAAAGAACTTCAAGTAGTACCTGCTAATGATAACTACTAATTTAGGTATAGATATTTAGTTCAAATAGATTGTTATGTGACTGTTTTAGATGTAATATTTAAACATTAAAGTATTTAAAGAATGGAGCATAATAGATAAAAATTACACACAGCACCTCCGATATAGTACTACACTAACACAAAACAGCATACCTACAAAACTCACTAATTTAGTAACATATAAATAATTACTGAAGTAACTAGGTATTAGTTAGGTGAGATAAGTCCAAATTGAAAGCACGCACGAATGTATGACGGTATTATTTAATAGGTGACGTTATGAAGCTAAGTAAATAAGGCATATACAATCTAATTGGAGAATTAACAGCCAATCATCAACGTACGGTGTTTCAATCACCATGTAACTTAGACTCATCAAGTAGTTACCAGATTCCATCACAGTTGTTGACTCAATTAGGTATCAAGTGACCTATTATAATTACAACTGTAAATAAAGCACTAATTAGCTGTGATTGTTTATCGATTGAATAATATAGGCACAATTGATGAAAGACTGACATATTTTTTATAATAAACTACAAAAAGCTTCTGAGACCAAGTTTTAAATTAATATCTAAATCGGTCATATATCTTCTCTAATTGGAAAGGTGATAGTACCTTCTTTCTTGATTGATGACCTCTAAAAGAAGATTGAATTTTAGTTGCCGCTTTGTGAACTTCTGGGTCTTCTAAATCTATGTCAATTTCCTCTTCCTCGTTCTTCATTTCAATATCGTTCTGTAACTGCTCTTCAGGGACACTAACAGGTTCCTGTGACTATATTGAAAATTTAAATATATATAAATTACAACGTTGCTGCATTGTATATTTTTGTAAACAAATATTTTATAATAGAAAATTATCTTTAATCATGAAACAACAGTTTTGTGGATTATAAACAAAGCCAAAGCTTATGCATATTTTATGCATGATGCAATCGGTATCTATCTACTTGCAACAAAAATTTGCTAGAAAGTGCAAGTACCAAGACCAGTTGGCTGAATATACCTCTACATAGCAAACAATACAATGGGCAATTGTAATTTGACTAGTGTTTAATTTCCACAATTGAACACTAGCAAAAGCCACTAAGAGACCGGTTTCACCTGCTTGCGTCTCATCAATGTCGAGTAGACTCAAACTCGGATTCTCTTGTGTTTGAAGCAAGTATAGGACCGGCAAATAAATCGTTTTGTAGTCGAAGTTTATAGTACTTAATACAATCATACAAGATATCAAAGCATAAGTACCTAATATATACAATAGATTAATAATCACAAATTTACACCACATAATCACCATCATTGTTGACTACAGCGTGAAGGTGTTCTTTGAGGCATTCAAATTCCTTAGACAATTTGTTGTTGATAACATTGTTAACCATAAAATCATTGAAATTTCCCAAAACTAGGTTGGAATCATCAAAGTTTGTTCCACGTCTGAGCGTTCCATAGTTTCTGAATATGTATCGATGATAACCGTATCGATCCATGAGGATTGTGTCCACGGAATATGATAGTTGTTGCAGCATAGATATGTTTTGGTTAGTAATCCATTCACGAACTAGTACTGCCACATGTGGTCTGGCATTGTCATGTTGTAACCTCATTTTCCAAAGTGGTAGATGCTCTCGAAATTGGTCAACCATATTCTGTAGAAAAACTAGATACCTCAAAGAGCAGCATCAAGCTGTAGGCAACAACAATGGCGATTATATGGTGTAAATTTGTCAATATTAATCTATTGTATGAATTTTTCTGACTGAGCTGCACACTAAATAATTTTTTTAACAATATAATTAGAGATCAATAAACAATTGCTTTAATAACTGATAAAACCCAAACAGGTCGAAACCGGTTCATGCTGGTATTCATCAAAATATAAATTAGTTTGCTAAAATTGTAATAAATAGGTACATAGTTGTGATCAACAAAGTGATGGCCAAACGAAAAATGTATATATTACCTAATAAGTGGCTATTTACTTCTAAATACTACTATTTTGGAAAAATGTATTTTAGTCACCATATTAGACATACACTACTGCGCCTATTAAAAGTCATGCAAATTGTTATATGCATAATTGTTTTAAACTAAAGAATCTAATTTGTGAATACAATCAACGATAGAAAATATGTGCAATTATAATAAGAAACACGTAGGTCCTCTGACGACATCGATTGATTCGCTAATTACATCCGCCAATTGACTAGTTCTAAACCAATCTAACACCTTAGATAGAAGGCAACAACACTTAAAAGTCAATAAAAAAACAGAGATAAGATTCAGCACTGAAAATACAGAGACAATACCATATTTGACAACTTGACTGTGACACAGTGTAGACTGATAGGCATACCTACTGCCAACTAACCTTGCCATTCTCAACTCGGCGACTTTTTTTAAAACCTTTGAAAGTAGCTTGTATTTTGAGGGCCGCCTTTTCTACGTCAGGATCGTTGAGATCGATATCGACCTCTTCCTCCTCAACAGCTTTTACTGGTAGTGTCTATAAGTTTGGCAAATATCGATTTTGTCAAGAATTTTTAATCATTCATTGGTAGCGTATAATAATTATGGAACTTTTGATATACCTAGACTGATTAATTAGGTAATTGTGCGTTATGAGCATGTTCATAGTTGAAATGATAATCAAATAGGTTGTTTTCTATTTGCTTCTTAAACTTTTGTTTCGCGTTTTAGTAGGCGATTTGGAACCTATTTATTTTAAAACTTCATAAATGAATAAATAACAATAGAATAATACAGTAGCTACCTTTAAAAAAATCAATATTTTATGAAATACCTAATTCAACCGTTTATTTAGAATTTTAGCTGATACACCTATAGGTATTCTTCTTAATCAAAACTTGTATGTTAACGTTTTAATTTCACAGATTAAATTTTTCTAAGATTTCGCGTTGTTAGCTACATTTAAGTCTTGCACCTGTTTATGTACCTAAATTTAATAGTGGATTGTTAAATAAACTCGTATTGAAATTTAGATAATATTACATATAGGTACTTGCACAAAATATAGGTAAGTATTTGATATAAAAACTTCAATAAAATACTTTTATTCATACAATATACATAGGTTTATCTCTGCAAATTTGTAGATACTTCTAAAGCCAAGTAACATTTATTGAACAAGTAGGTACCTACTAATAAGAAATTTATTAACCAAAGAAAAAATTAATGCATTTAATATGTAGGTACCTAATTGAAACTACTTACCTATAAATAGTAGCAAATCACAAAACAGAAACCGTTTAGGTACGTAGATATTCGATTTTTCTTTTATTAGGATATGTACGTAGCCTTAGGTACACTAAAGTTAAAAATTAATGCCTTTGTCAGCATGACAATTGTATAAAATCTTTCTAAAGAAATGTCATAAAATATCTTTTGATCAATTGAGAATCTAGCCATTGCTTTGTCAAATTCTGCTCAGTTGACAATATGGAATTAAAGCAGATCAGAAACTTGAAAAGTTCTGTTATCAGCCAAACATTTGCTCAATTAACTAGTTTTCTCATCTAAGATTGAAATTTACATTTGTATCTATATATTCTGAATGCTAGATTTTCAAAACACAGATTTTAAATGAAATATTGTATCCAACCTATATCATAATTAGTTTGTTCACCACAGTAATGTTAAAGTATTAAAAAAACATTAAAAAGTTAGGTAATTAGTTTATATTGACGAATTAGTTAGTTACCGTAATCTGTACGCTCTGAGTAGAAGAGACGAGCTTTAAACAGAATGTAGAAATACACATAAAGTAGGTATACCTATTAACTAGATAGCTCTTGGTTGACATAGGAAGTTGAGTAAATGATATAAAATTATGTGTTAAAGACTGGTAAATCATCAAATATTTTAATAGAACTTCTAAAAACAGAAACTAGCACCAACTACTTATAACAAACCACTGGCAAGCAAATAGAAAAAATATTATATAATACATACACATAGCAATCAAAATAGCAAATTGGTATAGCCAAATATTAAAATTATTGTAAGTGGAAATTTTTGTTTATAACTGAATATAGGTAACTCATTAGTAGTAAACTGGGATATGCTGTAGAAAAACGGGAGATGCATTTAGAGGTATATCGATATACTTGAAGAATAAAAGTCTAATATAGAAGTAACACAAAAGAAGGTTTCCAGGCACTTTTCTGACACCCAAAACAACTAAATGACAGCTAAGTATAGTTTGATGTCCAAACAAACCTTTTTCGTCATGGTGTCTTTAGGTGGGCCAACTTTCTTCCGTAGTCCTTTAAATCCTTTAAATGTGGCCTGGATTTTTAGTGCCGCTTTTGCAAGTTCAGGATCGTTTAAATCGATGTCTGCAACATCATCCTTAATTGGAAAAGCATTCTTGTTAAAGTGTTTTAGGATTGTGTTTTTGTACGTTAGGTGTAGGTAGTGGAAGACGGATAAGTAAGGCAGAATATCCAAACTTGAGAAAAACGAAATTATTAATCTGCATATAAGCTGAATAAACAACAAGTCAGAGGATACATAATACAAACTAACTTAGCCTAGATTATAATAACAATTCGAAAAGCACCAGAATAGTGACATTTGCCAAATACATAAAATCATAAACAACCACACAAAAATGGTGGAGAAGATGTAAATTAAATTGTTTTATTTTACATTGTTTGCATTGAGTTTACAAAGAAACAAATTAGTCATTAGCTACAAATTAAGATGTAAGTTGTTGATCTAGTCCTATATCCATGTTTCATTAATTCTACAGAAAAAAGTGTACCTATCAGATATAACCATTCTTTCCTCAGGAATAAGTAGATCAATTTGTTTCAAATAGAAAAGAATTTATAAATATAGATAAACAAATTTCTTTAAAGCAATGTAGATTATAGTTACTTCCTCCTTTTGCCTTAATTTGTTTTTGTCGTCTATCGTGTCCTTTAAAACACCTCGTTTTGTATAATTTTATCACACTAATCCGTTGATCAAGATACCTGCATATAATACCACCTCACTTTCCCATCTTATCCACGTCACATGTATTGTTTTCTCTTTTATGAAGAGAGCCTCTAGTTAACCCAATTTATACATAGCACTGCTAAGTAGACTAACACTTCAAGCTAAAATTCAAGTCTAAAAATAATAAATATTAAAATGCATGGTCAAATTTATTTAGGATCAAAATTAAATGAAGCATTTTTATTATAATAACTTTAGAAAAATATTTTGCATTCTTACACAATCGATTCAAGAAACAAAGTTGACCAGAGGCGGTTTTGGCTAAAGCAACTAATAAGGTATGTGACAGCTATCAAAGAATAAATGAGTAGATAACTGCCACAGAGCAACACTCTACATAATTAGGCAGTTAGAAAAGTCAAACGAAAATGCTAATAAAACTGTGGTTAACTGGGTCCGTGTCACACAACCAACCTTTTCCTTGTTAGCAGAGTTATGCTTCCGAGTCTGGAAACCTTTAAATGAGGCTTGAATCTTGATCGCTGCTTGCTCAACTTCAGGATCAGTAAGGTCAATATCAACTTCCTAAAGATAGCCAGTTGATGTTCAAAGTAAAAATGACCTATTTTATTAGAAAATCAAGACAGTATGACGTTGTAGAACATCGTAATTAAATGATTAATATTACCTATGCTATGTGTGTTTGAAAATTAATTCAAAATGTCAAAATAATATAACGAACCCAAAACTTCTTTTGCTTTCTATTCCTTTACTAAATTAGAACCCTTATATTTAGACTTATTACTTAAATAATGTATGGTAGTGTGTTTAACTGCAATTTTATTAAATTAAATTTATATACAGAACGTATTTTAGTCCTTTTTAGGGCTGACCGGTAATAGGTCTTTGTAATCATTTTGATTTTTTTTAAATGGATAATTTCTGCAATCATCAACATTATCTTGATAATTTTGTATTTTATCCCAATTATTTATGGAAATTGTAAATCTGTGTTTAGACAGTTTAACTTTTAATAGCTAATTTATTTGACGAAATTCCCAAAGACATCGAATAGGTAAACTTAAAAGCAAAGCTGACTTCCGGAAAAGCACTCGTTTATTGTTTAATTTTGAGAACATGTTTAATATTTTAGCCTATAATTTCGCATCTCTTCAAAAATCAATTTTTATCTGAACATGTGAAACAAAAGCAATTGGGATAAGAAATAGAAGAATTTATCGCTCAAAACTCACAATCCTATCACCAAACTTGTAAAAACATTTCTTATAATACTTTTAATAAATAGAAAATCTCATAATATGTATACACACAACTGATTAAAAATGTGCTTATAGGGTAAAATAAAGTCTATTTAATACATATTCGTAAAACAAAATAAATAATAACCATATGAAAATCTGGATCTGGTAATATTCCTCATATTTTAAATCTTTGAATAATCAAAGTATATTATACACTATTGACATTTTTAAATTTGAGATTAATTAAACGAAGCTTCAAAAATTCGACATTCTCTCTGCATCACATCTTATAACTAGGTATACCTACTGGTAATTATTAAAATAGCTTACGTAGATTAATTATTATGTTATATTTTGTCACAATTAATAAATAAATAATACAATGCACACGGACATATACAAACAATTGGTATTTTGAGTAATTAGATAAATGTAGCTAGACGTTCATATTACAAAGTCAAACAGAAAGAAATGCCTGCATTAATCCAAAAATCTATTGTTATAAATTTAAAATATAATGCTAATTATATGGAAAGAAATATTATATTTATTAACATCTTCTGTGTGCATAATTTCCTTAAAAAATTAAGATAAAATATGAAGTAACGTGAAATACCTCTATTTGATTTTTATAGAATAAAACGAGCATATCTAGAGACAAAACTTTAAATGAAACTTCAAAATATTTAGACTTAATAAATATATCGTACCTGCAAAAGAACATCTATGTTTCTAAAGTAAACCACTTTTAAAGAAACGCTTTTGCTAGTAGAACTAGTAAAGCTTGATCATAAATAATGTATACGCCTAAAAAAGGGTCTTTCCCAAGCACTTTTTAAACGTTATAATTTTTTGCATTGCTAAAATATTTATCCCTTGAAGCCGTTGTAACGAAATTAAACGATCCGCGAAATAATAAAGGAAATCTTTCAATCAAATGAATCAATTTTTAAATTCATATGCAACAGCCATAAATACGAGTAAAAATAAATAAACAAAACCAGAATCAAAAAAGCAAAGATATGCAAAATATGTTCTTACCTCCTCTGGGGCAGCATCGACTTTAACTTCTTCTTCTGACATCCTTTGGATTGCTAAGGCTGCTTCTTCTTGCTCCAATAAGTCTAAGGCTGGGTCGGCGGCTACTACCTAAATGTAAATAAGAAAATAAATATCAACGAGTATTTTCTATTGTTATTAAATGCAGAATTTCGGAAGTAGGCAACAATAGTAAACTAAATTTTACACTAACTATTTGTTCTTCGGATAAAGTACAAATAAACAGAACCGATCGAACGTTCATATTCAATACTCATAAACATCACATTTCGTAATCCTCGTCACTAAAACTCGAACTATTAATGTGATAACACTAATGGGATCAGATAAATGGATAATTGACCGAATTCTACATATCTGACAAAACTTGCACAGATGAATATAAATATTGTGAAAAAATATAGTGGTTCGTAATTAGTAGAGTAAATTAAAACTTGTGTATTTCCATCATTCATATTGAAATTTAAAAAAACAGTCATACATGTTTTTCAATCTGTTGATTTTTTATTCAAAATATTTCGATGAAAATGTATTATTACTTAATTATGAAGTAACCTATAAAGTAATAGCTATGATTAAATAATAACCATGTTAAACAGTTGTAAAAGAATTTAGTTGAGAAGAAAAACAATTCATAAATACATATATTAGCATCAATAATAGTGATAAATTTATGCAGAGAAGATATTAAAGAACAAAAAGGTCAAAAAGTGTGTTAGCTCAAACCATAATATAAGTTAAATCATTTTTAGGTGTTAGCTTTTACTAAATGAATGTTATCGCTTTTTTAGATAAATCAATGATATTTTAAAATATTACAGCTAATAAAGTCAACATTTTATAATTACTATTTGTGGAAATTACTTGTGAGATGTCCAATGTCGTTAATATACTTCTTTTCCTTTAGAGTTAGGTACTCAAGAATTTGAATTTATTATTGAGTTTGTTAGCTTTAATACTTTAAAATATCATTGATTTATCTAAAAGCACAATAACATTCATTTAGTAAAAGCAGTAACACCCAAAATGATCTCACTTCTTTTAGGGTTTGAGCTAACACACTTTTTAATATCTTTATGGTCTTTAATTTCCATTCTTTTTGTAATGAATTCATATAATTTGTTGTTGCTTTGCAAAATTGATGATGCTGCCTAAAGTTTATATGTAATCGAATATTTTTTAAATGATAGTTCTATAACAAATTATTTACCAGGCAATATTGGCATCCAAAGCAACAGTTCTTAAGAGAAAAGCATATCAAATGAATGTTCAGATATGGTAACTAAGGTTTTATGTCGTCAAATAACCATAAAATCATGGCATGAATGTTAAATAGCTTGCTGCAATGTTATATTGGTGACCGTAACAAAAGTTACTAAGTGGAAAGTTGATTGAATAAAAGTTTATATATGGTAACTAATGTCTTGTAAAGTCAAATGTCCAAAAGCATAATTATGTGGGATGCTTAGTAAAAATTGTTTGTTGCTATGCTATATTATAACCCTAGCAACCGTTGCAAAGTAAAAAGTTGATTAAATGAAAGTTCATAAAAGGTGTCATGTGGTCAAAGACCCATAAAAGTATAGTATTGTGGTATAAAGTTATAAAATTCTTTGTTGTTATGGAATATTGGCTTAGATTGTTTTAAATAGGACGTAAATTGAAGCAGAAAACTAAAGAAACGTAAAATATAATACCCTAAACCCATACTACTTTGTGTATTAGCCCGTACAATATTTCCTTGACCCAATATTTAATGTCTGTCTGTATTATAATAATATAATTAATATGCAGTTACATTGTGCTTTATGCTATCATCAGAGGTATTCGAAATCCACACAAAGAGCAAATTTTCCGAAAGTTAATTTCATACTTCTCGTTATGACAAGGAACTTTTTTTTAAAAATAACAAAGCTAGTTTTATTTCATGGAGTTCTAGAAATAATACGATTGACGATATAGGGCTGTACCCTATTCAGGGTCCTTGTGTACCAAATTCAAATTAAATCGATCCAATGGAAATAGGACATTTGTTATATTAGCGAACAAATATAATTACAGATATTTATTTATCAAATTGAGTTTCTTAGTATATTGTCTGTTTTTGGTATAACAATACACAAGCTATTTGTTTAGTACATTTCCTATAGTTTGCGTTTGGTTAGAATAAGTACTTTTAGTTAAAATATATATTTGTTACCTCGTCTTCTGCAGTTGCAACTTCGTTGCTGTTATTAACTTCCTCGGATCTGAAAAAAATCGGTAGGATAAGGGGTATGCACGTCCTAGGTACAGTAAATGTAAAATTATACAATTATAATGAATATTTTTTCGACTTAAATCATTGTGTCCTAGTTTATTATAAACATAAGAAATAAACTTTCACAGTAGCCATGTGTCAAGGGTGATATGACAACTATATCAGTGTATGAGTATAAAAACTATATCAAAACTTCAACAAAAATTTCCAAAAATTTATTTAGCAATTTTGCAGATATAATTCCAACGTTTTTCTCTGTATCTGAGCAATAGAAGCAATAAGGTTTGGTTTTCCGATGATGTCATGAAAGGCTTTAAATTGCTTTCTACTCAGATCTAATTAAAGCTTAAGCATTTTAAGCCGAAAACTTTTATTGGAGTTCGTTACCCACTGAGTGCACCAAAAGGTTATGTGTGGCAGTTTTTAAAAAAATGGATCTGACACTGCAATGCTAGTACTGACATCTCGGTGATGCTTCATTCCATTTCAACAGTCTGATTGACAAGGGTATGAGACGGGACCCACTTGGACCCAGTGAAAGTGCATGGTGGTATGGTTATATTGTAAAACTTGTTTGTTGCTACCGTTGCAAAATAGAAAGTTGATTAAATGAAAGTTCATATGTATAGTAACTAAGGTCTCATGTGGTCAAAGACCCATAAAAGTATAGTATTGTGGTATAAAAATTCTTTGTTATTATGCTATATTGGCTTAGATTGTTTTAAATAGGACGTAAAACGCAGCAGAAAACTAAGAAACATAAATGTTGCTGAGCAACGTTTTGAATAGTGTTTCTGGATTGGTAGTAAGTGAAGCCCTTCTGGAAGGTGACAAGATTCAGTGCAAAAAACTTCCAGCAAATGAAGCCTCCTCCAAAAATTATAACTGTTCTTGACTGAGTCGTCAATCCAAAAGATCTGTGAACTCAATGACTAGAATATGGTGGCATTTAAAAAAAATGTTCTGTAGGTCCGATTCTTTTAAATTACTCCATTGCCTGGTTACTTTAAAAGGGTAACAGTCCGCTTCCCAAATAAACCATATTTTTGCTGTTGACAAAAGATCATTTAATTCTGATTTTTTTTGCAAAATCTGTTTTAAAATCTTTCAGTCAAGATGTACTTATCTGTCAGTTTCTTGAGTTCATAGTAATGAGCATAGATATAAAATTATATATGATTTTGTAGTCCTTTCTGAAAGAAGTTTTAACTATCAGCCAGGGACATATTATAACAAGGGAATGTCAACTCAGGGTTTTATGTGCCATTAACTTTAGACTGTTTTTAAGGGTAGTTTTTCATATCTCTGAAACTACCTAAACAATTGCTTTGAAATTTGGAACATTGATTTGAACTTATAAGAAAAACATATTTTCAAAATTTCAAGGTTATTAATCACGTGACTTTGGTTTGGACCGGCTCAAAGGACCGTAAACATAAGTTCTAATGGACTAAAACTAAACAAGAACAAGCTCCTTTCAATTAACTTACGACACTATGTTTGGTCTCCTCGAATATAGTAGGGCCGACAATTATTGATTTTTTACATTTAGGCTTGTAACTCAGCAGTTATGTTTGATATGAATACCATTTTAGAATTATATCACTGACGTTAATGTCTTTTAAACAAAACAAAGAATTTTGTAATTATATATGTAGGTCAAATTAAATGAGACCTAACATAGTGTCGTAAGTTAATTGAAACAAGGTAAATATATTTGAATCATTAAATATCAAAAGTTCTTATTATTGTTCAGTACTAGCTCATTCAAAATGGATGTTTTCGGCCCTTTGAACTGGTCCAAACCAAAGGCCACGTGGCCTATGACATTGAAAAGTTCAAATCAATACTACAAATTTCAAAGCCATTTAATAAGTTGTTTCAGAGATATGAAAAAATGCCTTATAGAAACCAGCCTAAAGTTAGATGGCACACACAAGTATAGAGTTGACAGTCCCTTGCCATCAGCATTACCCACTCCCAAAATAACACCACCACCGGTTCGTTACTTACAACTTTCTTTAGTTATGCTCAT
Source organism: Parotoplana pacifica (assembly GCA_034780595.1). Lineage (NCBI taxonomy): Eukaryota > Metazoa > Platyhelminthes > Proseriata > Otoplanidae > Parotoplana > Parotoplana pacifica. The sequence goes on along the minus strand of JAUYWI010103527.1, from coordinate 12,547 downwards.
GAGAATTTGGTATTTGCTTACTGTACTAGTACAATAATAATATTATTAACTGCTGGAATATTTTATCACGTTTTTTGTCACTAATTGACCACAAGAAACCTTCTATCTACTACTATACCTAAATTAATAAAATACAAAGATCTGTCTTTACAAAAGAAAGAAGCAGTCATTCTGAATTAACTTGAAACTTGACAATGTGACTTAATCAATAGCATATTGGACTTTTTTGTTAAATTTTTCTAAATTCACGAATAGGTGCTTATTAATATTCTAGGCACTTGATATATAGACAAACTAGAAACAGTACTGAAATATCCCACTTAACTCTCACCGGAAACTGAAGAAACCTACTTTGCCAACATGGACAAAACGCTAACGTTGTAAAATAAGAAAGGGATAAATCAATTAATTTAATACGTCCAACTTCGGCCCAACTAGACTAGGCAGAGAGATGGGCCTAGGTGTGTGTATGAATATTATTCGAAACACGTCACATGGGAATTTAATTTACATATTTTGATAGAGATAAAGTATAAAACTATTCTTCCCATACAAGCAAGTAAACAGAAACTTGTTTGTTCAAGATTAAACACGCAGACTATTAGAAAAAGACCTATTTAAAACCAACCATGTATGTACATATACATATTGCTCTATATAAAACCAATATGTATTATACACATTATATGTAGGTAATATGAGCATGTAGAAGAAGTTAAACAAAAAGTAATAGATTAAAGTTCATCTAAGTTAAGTGTGAAACAAACTATTCCCAACTAAACTCAATAATAGTATGTATTTCTAACGGACATAACATAAATTTATAAATACATAATTATGTATATGTATAGCTAATACATACATATGTACACACGGACACAACTAAATAACATCAGTTTTACTAAACGTTTAAACTATCAAGAGAAGACATTTTAAACTCGTTTATAATAACAACAAATATCAGCCAAAACACATCTGGTTGGATACTATTAGTGCCTCTGGAAAGACATTTAAACATACCTACCGACGTAGAGTATTCTTGATTATACACAAGGTCAAGGACTTACTAATGAGAATATGATGAATTTCGTGTCTAAGAAAAATATGATTGTAATCTATGTACATGTTAAATTTTCAATGTTCCATATACGTAGATATATTACGTATTGGTTTAATATCATCTCCTCTGGAGATCCTCCAAATTTACAATTTTATCCAGATTATAAAAAATATAAGAAATAATTTCAGTCGAAGAATTAAAGCAGGAAAAGTTGTTATAAAAATGAACAACAATTATGAACCCTATAACGAACACATTTCTACTTATTTTAATCAGCACAATCATCAATAAACCAAATTGTACCTACTCGGTTATCTCTTTTCTGTCTTGATAGCCCCGGAATCCTGCTTGAATGGTTGAAGCTGCAGTTTCTTCCTTGAGATTATCGACCTCTTTCTTGGCAGCGTAGCGACGATACTCAGACTGGATAGTGACTGCAGCGTCTTGTTGAGTCGGGTCTCCAACGTCTATTCCTGGTTTCTGTACAACACAATCATAATCAGTATATAATATTTCATACAATCTTAGGTGGTTAGACCAAAACGTTTTTATAGTAAAAGAGCAGGTTCATCAATTCCAAATTAAATTTCAATCAATCGATAAATCAATTTCCTAAAAGGACTATGAGGTGTGACCTTCCTTCCCTACTGTGACAGAAAACCAGGTTTTGTAGTGTAAGTTGCATTATCCAATACAAGAGTAAGGTGTGATCAATTCATTAAATACTCGACTAACAAATTAAAATGATTTTACTAAAAACAAAATGAATACAAATGAGAAATCTGTTTCAACTTGCAAAACAATTATAATTTTTAAGTGAACTAACTAACTCTACTCAAGCTTTGTTTATTAAAGCAATTAATAAGACCAGAAATGATTTAATTGCTTATAGAAACCACTCAGGAAATAGGTTAATTATATCAATCAAATTTGGGTAGATTTTCGTTTTTACAAAGATAAAAATTTCAAAATCATAATAAGAAAAACAAAATTCAATCTGGTAGTTTAGTAATGTGGTATGATGAAGTTTTAATCATTTTTATTTAAATATGAACTCTATCTCTTGTATTGGTTCAATTCTGCCTAGCCGTTCCCAGTTGGAAAAGGTAGATAATTATGTTTAATTTTATTTCCACCAAAATATATTACTACTAGTTTGTATAAATTCTAATGCTATTTCAGGCATTGCTCAGATAATGATTGATTACTATACAAAATTTAATCTAAGAAATAAAATGGATTTCAAAAAGACATTTCAACAATAGAAAATATAACACTGTTTTAAAATAAATCCCCGTAGAAACTTAATGAGATGTTCATCCGAAGTTACAGAACTTTTCCTTTCCAAGTCTTTTCGCTGGATCTATTTACGATCAGATTTAAATCATAATCAGTTTGGCAGTTTTGTATATTGGGGGAGAATATATCTAACAGAAATAAAATCTTTATATGATCTGTTGCATCGTGTTCGATATTTATTAGAGGTAGAATCAAGCAACTAGGTGGACGATACAGAAAAATTGTCTGCAAATACCTTTTGCTACAAAATAACCAGTCAACCATGTTAAATTATTGTAAAACTCTTCAGTAATAACGGACATAAAGCGTCGTCCATATACCTATACTTATTTATATCATGAGCGAGTATTCTCCAAACCTGAATCGGAGGAAATTGAAAATCATTGATAAAGTATAAGTAAATAGCGATGGTTTAGCTGATATTTACTATTAGATTATTAGTTTTCTAGAAGACTAAAATTAATCAGTGCTGACACTTTTCATTAAGTTTCATTAAAACAAAAAATATTAGTATGAAATTTGTCAGGAAATATATTAAATTATTTATAAAACTCTACACAACTAACTAGCTCTTTATAATCGAGTTTGAGGTAAACTTTATATACTTATTGGCATTGATAGAAAAAACATACTTTTCAAATTAAATATAAAATTAATGATGATTTTAAATTAAAGGGAACCAATAAATTGTCTCATTTCATGTGCCCAGTTTAAATATAACAAGTAAATTAAACTCTTTTAAAACAAACAAAGACCGGACAATGTACAATCTAGACACAAAACAATATGTATACCAAATTTCTAATGCATAATTATTTACATAATACATAGAATCAACATCTAAAATCACTTTTTTTAAATTTCTAATGCAAGAGAAACATTTTTACGAAAATCAAAGTATTTCACCTAATGTAGAGGACTTAAAATGGAAATATAGACTAGATTGTGCCGAAGATTATTAATCAGTGTCCTCGCTGTTAAAATGAAAAGAAAGAGACATAGAGAAGGCTAGCAATCTAGATCCTAATGGCTAAGGAGATGCTGAACACCATCGATCAAACTATGATTGTACTTTCGATTCTGAATCAGGATATATCATCTAACTATGGCACAAAACATAAAAACAAGCCCGAGCAACCGATTGAAGACAATCAAATATTATAGTTTATCTGAAATAAGAGATATTGGCATTAAGCAAATGGCGGTTAACGTAAATCTATTGATATCAATCTAGACACTGTGGAAATGGGAAACCAGCTAAAAAGCATTAAAACAGTATAGGTAGACAACATAATTCACTATAAATATCAATTTTATTCGATTTAAAATCATATAGCTAACATAAGTTTTTATTTCAGAAATGTTCTGTGCCAGATAGATTTATTTAAAGCCAAACAAGCAAATTTTAATTACAAAAGCATAGCAATGATGTTGTGTGTTATGACAGAACAAGATATCCTAGATGCGAAAAGTAAAGCAAAACAATTCTATAATTTCTCTCTTATATATGTATACAAATGCTTTGAGATTTAAATTAGAAACTACGGTGATATAGGTACATTTTTAATGAATCATGAGTATATCTAAAAAGAAGTAATTTAGAAAAGGTAACTGGATTTAATCGTAAGAAATACTTATTATTGATCATCCCATTGCAAAATAGAATGGTCGTACACTGTAAGAAAAAGTAATGCATTCCCCCAAGCCACTAAAGGCATGGATGGTATTTACGTGCAGCAGGTTTTCCATTCCATTTAAAAATATGTATTTAGGTATTTAAAAATCTTTTTGAAAGGAATGCATATTTTATTAATGGAATGGCAGCCGTACTGCATATAAAGACGCATGCCTTTAGTGGCTTGGGGGAATGCATTACTTGTTTTTACTCGATATCAGCCACAGATACATAATACAACATCAAATTAAATTTTTATCAAGACTTTTTCAATAACGATATTGGTATCTGAAGCCGATGATAAACCAAGGCAACAAACCTGTTTCGTTGCATTTAATGTATCATAGTTTAGCGGGTAACTATTTTGTTGCCTGCTCACAGATATTTCAAAATAATTTATGACCCTTTCAACTAGATTGTTGCCGATAAAATAGTAAACACATTTTGTGTAACAAAATTCATAGATTTATAATACTTTTCTACAGACATGATTTTTTAAATAATTTCCTAACAGTAAATACAACAAATGTTTATGTTTAATATTTAGAAGACAACAGTTTTGTTGCCTTGATGTATCATGGTTTGTGCAAAAAAAACAATTTTGTTGCTTTGGTGTATCATCAGCCAATGGAAATTTGGCTGTTAGCTCCCTAGCTCAGCTTTGCCTAACTGGCTATATGGGATCGTTGAAAATGGGCCAGGTTTGACTGACCCCTTCTCATTTAAAAGGTGGAATGATTTCCTGACTTTAGATTTATCCATTTGTTCAGATTTTAATGAAAAAAATCGGTCAAGTAGTTTAGGAGATACGTTTTTTTAGAAAGTGACTTTTCTATTTTGTCTTTATCTTCTTCTTCAGAACCGATATCATTAACCAATTTTAATGAAATTTCGAACCTAGACACATTTTGAGTTGAGGAGTAAAAATTCGCTATCAGAGTTTTTGTGCGATTTCTAGGGACACCAATATTGCATAATAACTAGGAATTTTTACAAATTTTTCCCATATAACAGTGGTTTTATGGGCATATACAAACTTTTCACTAATAAACTTTCTAATTAGCAAATTTTACTGGGGGCGCTAATATTGCATAGTAACAAGTTATTTCTACAAATATATGGGTATATGATTAAAACCATAGTTACCATATATAAACTTTTAATTCGTATCTTTTTCTCTTAAGAACTGTTGCTAGGAACGCCAATATTGCATAGCAACAATGAATTTTTACAGATACATCCTATACAACAATACTTTTATGGGTATTTTGATATCTACATGTAATTTCCGCAAACAGAAATTTATAAAATTCTGACTTTGTTATCTCTAAAATTTTAAAATATCATTTATTTAAAAACACAATAACAGTATAGTGAGAGCTAACACCCAATTATTTTAGAGTTTCAGCTAACACACTTTTTGACCGTTTGGTCTTTAATTGGAAAAAGTATAATATAGAAAAGTTATTCATAGACTGGTTTAATAAAGTTTTTACTCAAAGCAATTGGCTACTATTGTTAGGGGTTGAAGATTAGAGATAAAATTGAGACATATCCCGTCGATTAAATAAATGGAAGTGGCTTTCTCAACACAATCCCGGTCTTCGTTATAAAAATCAAATATTTTTGAAAGCCCAGAATATATATAAAACAATGCTGGAATACCAAATATTGATCAATTTATTAATATTTAACGGACGGAGTAATTATTTTCCAAGAAGTAAATGATCACCCAACCTTTTTTATCAGAGGGCCATCAAGTCTTTTAAAACACTTTTTGTCTATACGACTTTCCAATTTATAACTTTTGAATCTTCATCATTTATGGAACAGGAGAAGTAACTTTACAAGGGTTTGTAATCTTCAACCAATATACCATGCATTGTTGATTTGACTTAACAAATACAGAATAGCCTTATACATAGTTACAACTAAAAATTTGGCCAGAGAGAGATAGAGTTAGGCAGCTTCCAAAATTCGATTCAGTTAGCCTTAATTTAGGTACCTACACATCTACATAGGTATACACACCTATAGACTATAAAACGGGACCGACCATTCACAATAATCAGACGCAGTTATTTGTTTAATAATAATAATAAAAAAAACACGAGACGGTAGCAACTGGCAAACTTTATCTTGCTTCTCTATTTTGGCACTAGCATTAGAAAATGTTTCATTTCAATTATTATGCCGCATCTTTCTCGTTGATCTCACAATTCAATCATGGTTCAAGACAGTTTTTATCAATTTTAGTATAATAATAGTACATCTATTTTAAGTTATGTGCATTAGCCTGTTAGGTCTAGTTTCAGGAATCTGACAGTAACTGTTTAGTTGCCTATTCAAAAATTCAGGGCTTCAACTTGAAAAATCTCATATTTCTATGCTTATCCACTAGCTGATATCAGTATATTCAATTCATTAGAATAATCAATTGGATTTCTAAGTTATTAGATAATTTTATAAAAGGTTTGATATATATTCAAGATAAATGAATAAAATGTCGAATCGGAATACTATTCTAGAGCGTTCAATAAATTAAAGAATTTTGTCTAAATATGTAAGTAGGCAACAGATTTAATACAACGATTTTGATATACATATACTACTAGTCATAATAAATAGAGTCGTAGAAGGTATTTATTTGTATATATTTTATAAAATATTAAAAAGGAAAAGGTCAAAAAGTGTGCTAACTTAAAACCTTTTATATCGCAGATATTATATTATAATGGCTTTAGAGATAGATCATCTGATACGGGGTACATTCATAACTGAATTTTTAAATAGTTAACAAAGTCAAAAAGTATTAACTAGTCAACTCAATAATAAGTACATAAAATCAATATTTTAGCTTTTTGAGAAAGTATTCTGAAATTAAGCAATCATCAGCAAAGTCAATTTTGATCTGCTTCTAATTTTATCCCAATAAATTTTGAAAATTAGTTTGGAAACAGATCAAAGCCATCTTCAAACAAATAGTTTAACTGCGGAAAACATTTTATAACATTCATTAGTAAAAACAAAATTATAGGTGCCTATCCAATTAAATTTAATAATAATAAAACATCTAGTCAAAAACGTTGGGCTGCTGAGAGGTTTTCCAACAACACTAGGCACTCCAATTCCTTAACCATCAGACTATAGTACAACAAGGCTGTTGGCACTAGCCCCATATCAACATGTAGGTATGTACATCAGTATGTATTCGGTCATTACAAAGCACGTGGTTGAAAAGAGCTGTAGGATAACATTTGACAATTTTAGGTATGCAGAAATCATTTATTGTTTCTTTGACATTGGCCTGATTTTAATTCATTGTGGAATAAGATTTATAAATTTATGCTTGGAATGTTAATGAAATGTTAATCTAAAAACAATATTTCATAAAAAAGTAAAATTATCCTTCTTTTCATATATTTATTTGCTAATTTCCACCTGATGTAATATTACAAGAAGCGGTATTTTTTCTGACGAGATGGTTCAAGATAGGTACTGAATTTTTTTTCTTTAATAACCAACAAACTCAGAAACATCAGAAGATAATTACCTCTGTGTAAACTTCGAACTAACCGCTTCGTTATTCATATTTATTGGTATTACTCATGCTATTCCCTCGACTTTTATAACCGCCTTCTTTACATCAGAATCTTCGAAATAAATATCTATTGTTTCAGGAAACACAAAACCTTACATCTTTTCAACTGTTTTTTTCTTTTAAACAAGAGATAGTTAATTTTTAACAGCATTTTTGATTAAAAAAAAACAATAAAAAAAGACAATAATTTGCAATTATCAAAAAGAAATAATTCCAAAGTTTTCGATTTTATTTATAAATTTAAGCTTATATTTTACTTTTAGATTATGCAAACAAGTACCTCTTCTTAATATTGAAACATTAGCAAACACCCATCACACATGTGTATAATATTAACATTATGTAAATGTGATGGAAAGCTTCAACCATAAATACCTAAAAATTTAAATGGGTAAACAAATTTTTAATGAGACAAAAAACTGCCCAGCTCTATTTTTCTAAATATTATTTGAAATAGGTACTCAAATTATTATAAAAGTTGCTTGCTTCATGAAGTATTCAGTAATTCAAATATATTTTATGGTCGTTTGAATTATAACATACAAATGTTTTGAATTCAATGTGAAAAATGCATGCTATATACATCATCATTTTTATGACTTCAAAGAATTCAAAGTTAAGACTAAAAAAAACAGTTTTTGAGTAGCTATCCCAATTTGGTATATCAAAAAGCCTAAAATGCTTAGCATACACAGTATTAATGATATAAAAATATTAATTATAGCTAGTTATGCACACATTTTTAAAGATGACGTTATTAAACGAAGCCATAAAATGTCATTTAGAGATTGATGCATAGTTTAATGTGATTAAAAGAAATAAATTCAACTCCACTGTTTAGGTGGATCAGTTTCTCTAACTCTTGTGTGTATTTTTAAAATTATGAACACTATTTTTGTTGTTATTTTTAGTTTTTATCATATCTGAAAAATGTTTTTCGTCTAGTATATTCCTAAAGCTACGTGAACTACATCATTAATAGGAACTGTTAATTATTTCATCTTGATAACATATTATTTCAAGCTTTGGCAAACACGCAAACGAACCTGCATCAAAGAAAATTATATATACATATTTGGTTTGAGGTAAGATAAGTCTAAACCAGAATTCCACGTAGAATTTCATAAACAGCAATTAAATAAATGTTATACTGAGATTATATGCTTAATTTTTTTGTGCTTGATAATAAACAATACGAATAATAAAAAATGTATCTAAAAATTTAACGGGTTTTTAAAATCCTGGTAATCTAAATTGGTTAAACAACAAAACAAACAAACAATCATAAATTTTAGGTACAAATCGATGTAGTAGACACAGTAATGAATTTTGTGACCTAAAATCAAATTAAAAAAATACTTTGAACAGGTAGCTGACATAAAATTTCCCTTTGACTTAAAAATAACAAGATTTATCTTTTAATCTTTCATATTATTACATTTTATTTAAAATATCAATGTTCTCTTGTAATTCATCAATTGTAGGGATCTGGATGTCAAATTATTACAATTGTACAGTTCCACTCGACATATCTATCCTATAACTAACCAGAGAATTAATCATTAGTGGAAGAAATTACATAATTACCTAAGCAGCCACATAATCAGGGGAAAAAAGATTTCCCAAAGGATGGATTTTCTCAATTTTATTTATACACATAAAAATGATAGAAAGGATTTTGAATTTAAATGGGCATGAACTAATGAAGACTTTTTCACCAATTGTCAAAACAGAAACAATAAAATTTCAATAAATACAGATCAATTATATGCAAGGCATCGTTAGAAATCAAAGAAAAAAACTCACATGCCTAGGACTAAATTTCCACTTTTTAATCGGAAGAATATTTTCATTTAACTATCTGGAGTAGTTTTTGTAGGAGTAAAATACGTATATTTGCTCAAATAAAAATAGCTTACAACAAATAGTTTTCATTATATAAATGTACCTGAATAATATAAAAATGATTCAATTCAACTTACCCAATTAAAAACAAGTTTTAATTTGAAAATGAACTAAACAGATTAAAGTGGTCAAATTGAAAGAATCAATTAGCTAATATTCTCAATAAAAAACTATTAATAATAAATCTACCTAAATAAAATATGTCACTAAAATGCGCTAAAGACAACGTGATCTTTTCGCCTTATAATAATAATCTAGGATATCTATAGACGTAGAACAGTTGAAACTCGATGGAAACTGGAGGAAAAAGCGCGGAGAACAGCGGCAATCAGGACTAGGCAAGCAAGTTATCTAGTTTGTTGGTCTACTGAGTGTCAATGGCAATAAACTAGACGGCTAACCGAACTAGAAAAGAGTATAGGACAGCACAAGCAGACAATGAAAGTAAGGAAGACTAGAATCCATGTTGGCTAAGGACAAGGACTTATTAAATGGAGTAATGAAAATATATAGACAGAATAGATAAACCATAGGAAAGACTAGAGACAAATTAGGATGCTACAAGATTCAACAGACAAGTCTAGCCGGCTTATAGTTGAGTACTCGTATATCGCAGAGCAGAGCAGAAGAGAAGAAAGAAATGGTTGAGAATGCTGCAGATCCTCTGAATCAAACACACAGAGTCAACATCCTAGAAATGGGAGAATACCTACAAGTACGTTTGGAGATAATCAAGCGTCACTCATAGAAGAATTGTGCAGCCTCGAACTGAATACGCTGTACCTCTAGATCTCCACAGGATTTGGCAGTATGTGCTAGCGGAAATGTGCAAGTAGAAATGGATTTTGTTCTAGTAGCAATACAATCATGTGTTAACCATTCAATAAAGTAGTTGCCTCATTGTAAATCTGTTTTTAGTGTTCTAACTATTCAAGTTTAGTTGACAGACCGATATAGGCCATTGTTCCATGACAGTTACCTATCTATTGTTAAAGAAACAAGTATAATCCTAACTTTGTCTAAAAAGGTGATGATGTGATGTCAGTAAAATATAAATTTTAGTCGATAATACCTAATATGTATGTACATAGGTCTAGGTAGGTACCTACCTATTAATATTATTACAAATGCATATATAAAAGTACGAACTACGCCTATCTAAATTAATGTACTACTTCATATCGGGATAACCAAACGAAGGACATCAGTAACAACAACCTATTGTTAAATGATTCCTACTGTTAGACTATTCAGAAATACTTAATATACAGGTAAAGTTTTGTTCTAAAGCACATACAAATAACTAAATTACCACAGCATTGAAATGAATAGAATTAAGCACTATTTTATATTTTAACAAAATCCTTTGAACATACATTTCAAGCGTTGAAACAAAATCAATCGTTTGTGGCTACCTACATTTTAGCAGATACTACATACATGAAACTTATATCTCAAAAGCATTAAATATTTAAAAACAAAAGCAATAGGGGTTTAGAATGACACCTCATTAACCAAATGATGAGCCTTTAACTACGTATGTACAATGAACACAAAATTCTTAATTTGAAATAAATAATGCATAATTCAGAAACAGCATTCCAACAATTTTAGTGTGTACATACGTAGGTATTCTATAAATGCAATTGTGTGTTATATTTTTATATAAAATATAAAGTATTATTAGGGGTATTCGAAATGCGTAGCTCTATAAAATCCTTTCACATAATCCCTTGAAAATTGAAAAGATATAATAATAGTAATCTCCTCATAATTACATTTTCTGGAGTAATCAACAGGGGAAAATGTTAAGAGCAATAAGTAAAAAAGGATTACTCGCAAGTGATAGCCCAGGACAGCTGTTGTGGCCTTGTTAGGCCTCATCAGCTAGGCATAATCACAGCCCGAGTAATATAAAATTTTCGTAGGTATATTTCAATAAGAAAAAGCTTTAGAATGAAACAATTTTGAATCAAAGATGGAATCATATACAAAAAATCATGTGGAAACATATATTGATTTATAAATAGTTCAGTAAAAATAATATGTAGAATGAAATCTTTACTGCAGTAAACATACAAAATTAAAAATTAACAAATAAAAATCTTACAAGCCTTCGACAGAACTAACATCTTAGAAATGAATATAATCTAACCAAAAGATGTGTAAAAAATGTATGGCTTCAACATATGTAGAACAACAATTTTTAAAGATCAAATCAAAACTATGTAATCATGTGCACCTGGTTCTACATCAAAGCTAAAGCATGATAAGATGATCAGTCAAGCTAGTTCATCTGAAATCCAAAAATCCCAAATCCATAAAATAGACAAGCCAGAAATGTAAAATATAAAAAAATAAAGTGTAAAACAATAACAATAAATATGGTGCGGATCTTAGAACCCTCAGCAGTGTTTAAACAGTTTTATGTGTACACAACCGTCATTCTTCCCATAATCTAGTTATTGTTCAAAATGTAAAAGGCTAAATAAGCACTAGTTGAAATTAAAATAGATCAAAAACAACTTTAGTGATGATGGAATCATTACATTTATACCAACAATGCATATTATTTGGAAGGTTATTCTTTGAATTGAAGGTGACGAAATTGATCGAAGGTTATACCTAGGAAGACCCAATTGAGATTTTTGTAGCTATCGGAATCATTTTGGACGCCTTAAGAGTGATATAGTATATCAGTAAACATTTTGAGCTAATTTAAGGCATATTCTAACTTATACTCAGTACAATAATTCCCAATAGCTCTCATAATCTATATGAGCATATTTGGGTATCCTTCAATACTGGACAGAAACATAATGGGTTTAAAAAGATAGGAATTTGTCTTTAGAATCTAAAAATGAGATTTTGAGTACATGTAGCATACTCAAGGACATGGGTGCACCAGGTCATCTCATTCACCTTCTTCATGAGCTTTACTCAGACCAAGAAGCAACTGTGAGGTTTCAAGGTGGAAAAGGGCGTGCGAAAAGGCTGCATTCTTTCA
>JAUYWI010103516.1:0-11366 GCA_034780595.1 Parotoplana pacifica | reverse complement strand
GTAATACTTCTATGATGAAACCCATATCAACGACAAGCAACAATCCTTGTAATACCTCTATGATGAAACCCATATCAACGACAAGCAACAATCCTTGTAATACCTCTATGATGAAACCCATATCAACTACAAAGAACAACCCTTGTAATACTTCTATGATGAAACCCATATCAAACACAAAGAACAATCCTTGTAATACTTCTATGATGAAACCCATATCAAACACAAAGAACAACCCTTGTAATACTTCTATGATGAAACCCATATCAACCACAAAGAACAACCCTTGTAATACTTCTATGATGAAACCCATATCAACGACAAGCAACAATCCTTGTAATACCTCTATGATGAAACCCATATCACCTTCACAAAGCAAACAACCTTGTAATACTCCTGTAAGAACAACATCTCCACATCTAATGGAGCAGTCAAATAGACCAAATGACGCGCCAAAATATGCGACTACATGTTACCAACAAAATCGGTCATCGCCAAAGCCATTTTCCACAGAAAGAAAGAACATGGAGAACCCTGCATCTTCAAACACATTTGGGTCATCATTGACGTTGTTCTTTCTCATAATTGAGACTCTGTTGTATCTATTGTGGATTTGTCTAAAGTTGCTATTCAGAGGAGTCTTAACTTTCAAGGAATACTTTTCTAGAAGTTAGTCATTCGCTCTGACACACATTTCTTCTCCTCAATAGTCTCGTTATTATATAAAATGACCGGTATTTACGTGCGACCATAAAATTTAAAAGTTCCTACAATTTAAAATAGGCGTATGACCGATTAATAAACTTGAGATTTAAAACTATATTTTATGTAAAATGTTCTAATTTTGGGAACTTTCGGATATTATTGGTCATGTGTATTGAATTCATCCTGTGTTACAAACATCTTTTAATCTTTTCATTTTTTAAACAATAAAATTCGCTCATTCTAATTTATTTTACAGATTCTACACACTGTCTTTGAAGTTGTTAGATAGTCTATACTTACATAATTCTGAGTGGGTAATTTATACGTCCCAAGTTCTGGACCTCCGACATGTAAATTAGATGCAACATTTTCATTATTCTACCAATTTATAGTCAGGGGCACACTTAAGATCCAATAATTTTCTGATTCAACCTTGACCAATATTAATTTCCCTTATGTAAAATTGTTTTTTTGTGATCCAGAAAATTAAGTGCAAAGAAAAGTTAATTTGAACCATTTGCTCTTTTTTTTAAATAAAATTATAGATGATAAATATTTCATTCAAAACCTAAAATCTAGAAGTTTGATCTTGATACAGTAATAGATCAACATTTCTACTTTTCTAAATGTAGCCATTTAGATGTCAATCGATGCATTATTAGTGTTACATATACGCTTCTATAGCCGCTATTTTAAACACCAAATGTAACGATCGTGTTATTGCACCATAGGAGCTACCCTTTACACATCTCTTGTGAAGAGTAGAAACTTTGTTTTTGTAAGAATAACAATTACTCACTAAACTCTGTCTTCGTCCCATAATGTGTTGTAATTGTGGACTGATTATTATAGAATTTAATTTTAAATTAAATTATTTTTTAAATATTCTCTTATTTTATACTTTAGGTAGGTATTACTTAATTATTGATTTTAATTGATTGGCAGAACCTGCTGATTTCATCACACATTTCACCAGTAAAATGCTTGTCTACATTGCTTGGCTATACATAATTATCCGAGCACCTAAAATATTTGAGTAAAATGACAGCTGGTGACACAGAAACACGTTACCTTTGGAAGATTGATTATTAAAGATTTTCAAGGGGGGACAAGATAACTAACTTTACGGGTTTCGTGGCTACCACTGCACAAAACAAAAATGGCTACCATCTATTATTTAGGTCAAAGCGATATGATTGGTTCGTTCATCTTTGAGATTTAACCATTTGATTTTGACACGTGCCTTGCTTCAAAAAGTATTAATTAATCGGTTTACTGGGTGTCATAAAATACGAACCCCGGCCCCAAAGAAAATCAAATTTATAATCATAGATCAGATTTAGATGGAAAAATGTAATTCAAAATTTACTTTTGTGAACGTCTTTTGACCTAGTTTCTTAATTTAGCTGATACTTCTTTACCATTGGACTTCTGGCAGGTCTGTCTAGAAACTGAATTCCATGAATAGGTTAGCGATATTAATATTATAACTTATACATTGTTGAGATTGTAACTAGCCTGAAGTCGGTCAAAAATGGTGGCCTAAACGTGTTGTTGAGTTACATGTCTTCCGTAAAAAGTTGCTGAAGTGGTCTTTTCCGATGAGGAAAAGCGAAAATCGTCTTGCCTGCCATGCTGAATAGTGAGAGGCAAGCAACTTCGTATATTATCACTAAACACGAATTCCAAATTCATGTAACCTTCCCATTTTGTTTTTTATTATTCCAATAAATTGATAAACCCAAACGCTAGTTATCATTTTGGCGCAGTTGTTAGATAACTCGGGATACTATTAGTTTTCAGGGAAATTATTAGACAATTCTAGTCAACGTTGATTTAATTTCGCCTTTTCCTAAAAATGATAAAAACTGATTCATGAAAATCAATTATTTCTACGGACATTTTTGATTTTCCATAACGGAATTTTCATTCAACTCAACAGTTTAACTAAAGGAGCTGGGGGAAATTTTTTGGGGCAAAAATCGTTTTTCATTGAGAATTCACTCTATACAAACAAGATGTGTCACTGAACAAAAAAACAATATATGCAAACAGTCAAATCTTGTTTTATTATCAGAAAGGTGTTTTATATTACAGAAAAGTCACCAAAGTATTCCCATAAAATGGTTAAATTGGCAAGTAAAATGGAGGTTCCTGTGTTTTTTCTCATTTATCCAACTGCTTGGCCCATCATTTGACTTCTAATCGATGTTAGAAGCAGTTTAAAACGTTGGCTACAATTGAATGAACGAGTAAAAAGGGAAGTTTTAGCAGATAGCAATATATGTATAACTTAGTACAACCATTTAATTGCATCTTGTTACCAATTTTACCACGAGAATATCTTGGAGCCGTTTGTTTTCTGTAAAAATAAAACACCCCGAAGTGCCGTGTGGTTAAGCAGTTTTTGTGCTTTAAATTACTGGACTTAAATGGATAACATTCGTATTCAGATCGGTAATTATGCAATTCGCCAAAGAAAACGTTTGCGCTTTTAAACCCAATTGGCACTTGACGCACCTGATGGATAATGTTGTTGTTAAAATTGTTTTTTTGGGGGGTTGAATTCACAAGGCTTTTGCTAATCGAAAAGTAAAAAAAAAGCAAAACACAACAAATTGTAGATTCTAATATTAAATTCATTATATAATATTGCGTTTCCATGGCTATAATACATTCACATAAAATGAAATAAGTTATTCGGTATATAAATATGATACTATAGTACAATTATCCCGAGTTAACAGGTCATAAGTTTCAGAATAGAGAGTAACAATCCTCCCGCCATCCTTCATCACACGCACGGGTACCACTCACTCGCCCAAGTCTATTTTTGGAAAGCCACAGAGGACCGTAGTCTAAGTCTGCTTACCAAGTCTATTTTTGTCTTTCTGAAATACTTCATAGACGAGAGGGGGGTGTCCCAAAAGTAACCAGACAAATGCTAGAACTTTTTTTGGTTTGAAATGTTTCATTGATATTCATTCATTCACCCTGTTGGATGTCTATGTCGCAGGGAGTATATTATGCATTAAATTTAGGACACAGATATGCATTTTTGAAAAGACTACAGCTTTAAAAAAAATTGTCGATGAAAAAGTTAGTGCTCTCTATGGCTAAAATTTTATAGTTTAATTAATCGATAGATTTATCAATTATACAGTTTTGTTTCCCTTAGAAAATGGAAGATATTTCAACTCAAAGTCGAGCGAATTATCATTGCATTTTTACCCCTGGAAGAAGGTACCCCAGCTACCCAAGGAGAAAATGCTTTAGGAAGCTTTAAAGAAGCCAAATGTGGGCGCGGAACTGAAGCTTGAATGATGCTGACCGATCTGGGAGTCCACAATAACTGGTGAGACCATTCAAGCAAGCAAGCTGTCCAACAATGCGTTGCTCGAGATTCCCAGGGTGTGCTGTCCGAGAAATGGAGGCGAGGTGGAGAATGTCACGTGATGCTGTTCATCGCCTTCTCAAGGAGCACTTGAAAATCAATTACTCAACAACGATCAGAAGCCACGGCGAGTGCAGCTTCAACGCCAGGGAGAGGAGGATTTCTTCGATTCCGAGACTGAGGAGAAGAGAGAACAACCTTCAAAGCGAAGGCAACTCCTCATCAGGCAAAAGTAATGCTTCGGTGCTTTTGGGACGACAAAGGCATTGGTGATATTAATTTTCTCCCTGATAATATGACAATTAATGCCGATTTATTACTGTGATCTTCTCAATGACCTTCGTATTGGTATTCTTATGAGCCATAGTCGTGTTGGACAAACAACGGTCCCTTGCCTGAAAATGCAACACCCCACGCAGCCCGGGTGACTCAGAATCAACTTCGAACCTTTCCTACTGTCCTGATCTTTCTCCAGGCGACTTCGCTTTGTTTCCTTAGAGGACACCGCTTCGGCTCACGGAGAATCGAACAGGGGATATGATAAAAATCCAGAGACAACAAGGGAACACTGGTATCTCCATGGACAAACTGCATTCCAAAAAGTCACAGATAAACTTTTGAAGTAAAAGAAACTCATGTTTTTCGAAATTTCCCACAGAGCGCAACTCTTCAGATGTTTAAATTACTGTAACTGTTTTATTAATAAATATTTGTCCATTAAATTGGAGACAACTTATAGGCATTTCTGTCTCGTTACTTTTGGGACACCCCCCCCCCAACATTTGTATCGGAACAAAATCGTTTCTAAAGTTCACTGGCCCCTATTTCTGGCTGATGCCTCTTAGTCATGTACCCCGATAAGGCCCCCTAAGAACATTGGGCAGCTCAATTTTGACCGAACGAACCAATGAAGGACGGGAGAGAATGGCCCTAAATCATCACAGAACACAGAGGTCACACCGAAACAAAACCAAAAGGATCGACAGACAAAATATCCACACCTCCTGGTCTGGAACTTAAATGTAATTTTATAATCGATCGGTCGATCCTTTGTCCGGTCGGTAAGACTTATATACACAAGCATCGGCTACTGACAACTGGGGGTAGATGGCTGATCGACCCGATCACATGACAGTGACAGGTGACATCAGCCTGGCATTGACACGAGCAACACCGGAGGTAAAGGAGAAGAGTGGGAGGGGGGGGAGGCAGTCCAGATAAATGCCGTTTTTTCTGGGTGACAGAAATAGTCAGAGAACATTACGACATTTCTTTAAGAAACTGTTGTCATAATTTCGGTTTCCATATTTTGTGCAAATTTAAAAAACAGGAATTCTTTGATAAAATATACTACTTATTCATACTACTCGCAAATGATAGCCCAGGACAGCTGTTTCGGCCTTGTTGGGCCTCTCCCTTTAAAAATTAATAAATTCGGTTAAATTTGGCACACCTTTTGACCGTACCCTTACCAGGCCTCTAATCTGGCGACCACCTCATCTTTAAGCAGAAACTACCCACCCTGAATTATGGTCGACATCTTTTAAGATCATTATTGGACCGGCATTTGTTCGATTAATGTTTCACACTGTTTATTAGATCAATTCTTGTTCTGCAAGTCTCCATTAAGAGACTCAAAAGATATTCAATTATTGGCATACACCAAACCTAGGGAGACAGCAGACGGTAAACGATAACTTAAACAACGGATAGTTTTAATGACAATGACGATTTTCGTCCCAAAAATAAAAGTTTTGTGCTTGGTCGGAATGAGTCTCTAGGGCGGCAATCTTGCCATTTGGCGTCAGTTAAACCCTGTTTAATAAATTTGACAAACATATTTATTTGTATTTTTAGTAACCTCCGTACTTGGCACTAAATCTGGTGTGACTGCAAGAGGCAAGTGTTTGTTAAGTTTATTTTTGAAAGCGATGACATTTTCGGAGCACATTGGAGCTAAATTATAAATTGTAGCGTAGTACACACTTTTTAATTGAAAATGAAGATCTTCAAAACAAATCTTGTATTGTTTATTTTTTTTAAATGGTCATTTCCAACTTTGGTTTTAAATCAATTTAATTCCGAATAAAGTTAAAATCGTCTGGTTTATCTAAGAAAACACTCTCAGCATATTTTAATTTCCTAATAAGATCGTGCTTCCCTTTGCAGCAAAATCTTACAAACTCATCCTTGACTTGGTGTCTCCGCCAGTTTCCACTGATGCATTCCTGAATATCACGGTCGTCATTGCAGGAAGTCGGCAAACAAGCCGAGTTATTGCCCTGAGCCCCGTACGGCCGGTCGGCCCGACGCCAACCAAATTTGAAGTGCCGCTGACCGTGCCCGATGTTGGTGATGTCAGATCTCTTACGTTCACTTCAGCCAGCTCCACTGCACTCAGCTTCTATTCTGTAATTCTCTTGGTCTTACCAATATAACATGTCGACGCTATTGGCCTTAATCATAGACATTGGTGTACAGACCTCGATTCAAATTATGACAAAATCTACTCCAAGCCAAATGAATGAAGGCACAGCTGGTAGCCGGGAGGGTAACGCCCTGGACCACTTCTTGGCGGACGGGGTTCCCAAATTGCTCAGAGACTAGAAAGCCATCTGACCAACCACCTTATAAATAAGTGGTCAAGGGGAGCCCATCTTAGCACCAGGGTCGTGTGCAGCTTAGAAAGGGCACACATTATCCTGGGTCACAGATATTTGAGGGCGGTTCTTGGCGCCTCTGAGATCAGCTGCCCAATGATGGGTCCTGAAATAATGAATTATTTGGTTTGATAGTTGTCCTTTATTCAGTTGGAGTATAAAGTTTTGTAACTTTGTTTTTCGGCTCTGTTCCCCTTTCACAATCTTCTCAAAATGATGGAACATTAACGGTAGATAATCAACTTTGTGATCTGTTAAAATTGTATTTTAGGTGACAATTGTAGATGAATCTCTGAACACCAAATATAGAGGCCCCTGTACTAAAAATTGTAGCCTGACGAAAGATACACCTCCCATGACTATTGAATTCAAAGACCTGTAAGCTTTAGTCTTTTTAAATTTTATGTGTACATATTTACATACATAAAAGATTAAATAGTTTGTCAATATTTATGGTATTCTATGGTCAGGACAGGGAATGCAAGGCCAAACAATAAAGTGAAATGTTCTCAGTGGTTTTGCAGTTTAATGATCCTTAATATTATTATTTTGCTTTTTTTTGCAGAAACAAGCTGCAGAGCGGGTAATTAAGCTTAACTGAATTGGAAACTCATTTATATATAGTGCGAATTTTACTGTTCCATTTTACAGTACCATTACACTAAGTAAACTCTACCTAAGGAACAAACGCATGTTGGCCAAACCAGAGAAATTGATATTCACCTTTCCTTTGACTGGCGGGAATGGGTACAATTTCTAAATAGTTCTATTACTGGGGGGGGGGATGACGACATTTTAGTTGTTTACATTATTTGGTGTCCCCTACATAAATCACAGTCAGAACAGTTCAATGTTTGTCTTCTTTCAGAAGAACCACTCCTAATGTTCCTATTGAGTTTGAAGCAAGATACTCTTGGAACAAGATAGTCAAATAACATAATGCATTCCAATAGCTGTCCCCTCTGCTTCTGCAGTTTATTAGTGATTCTTCAACTGATTTATATTCTTTCTCTTGTAGTAGAAACAAGCGTGGTACCCGCGTCCGCATCAGGTAATTATTTAGTTCCAAACACCCGTGGCCATTTACTGTAAAAAAGTTTTGTAGCGCCGTTGTTTAATGGAACTTGAGCCGGACAATCAGCCTTTCTAAACCAGTGGTACCAGAAGAGCATGTAGAAACCAGAGTTCCATGTTCGCGTCGGTATGTACCTCCTGGAGGATACGCATCTAAGCAATCATTGGTCAGAAAAGCCTATAAGATGCACAGCGCTGGCAAATACTTGACCAAAATGAAATTCAATATAGTTTTAGCTCTAACCAAGTGGAGTGGCACACAAATTGGATTTGAGAGCTAACAACGTCGGGGAAACTAAATTGCGTTCAACATTACGCGGCCAGGACTAACAATTTTTGTTTTATTAAATAAACTATGAACTTTCGACGTTGTTAGTTTAAGATTTATTTAAATAAATTAATTCATACACTGAATTTCGTATTTACTCAATAATCGACGCTTATTTCAAATATTTTTGGAAATAGGTTTAGGCCTTTTGGCACATTTCATTTATTGACTAATTTTGTCGACAAACTATTTTTAGATTAATAGAAATCTATGCAGATTTGCTCTAGAAAACTCTCTTGCATCATACCTAGATCAATAGACGCTCCAAATTCGAAATGGCATATATCTCACACATCGTATTAAAATACCTTTTGTCGCAATGAGAATCAAATGTACTGTTGCTAGGCGGTTGCTAGAGTGTTTTAAGAAAACTGAAACGGCTTTTTATAGTTCCTCGAACCCTTACTATGTATGACCTTATCAATTATCGATGTTGAATAAATAGATGCGTTAATAGATAAAGAAGAAACAATTGTAAAAAAGGCTAATTAATTGAGTTTTGAAAATCAATTTACCAATTTCTATGGAATTTACACACACATTGTTAAAATCGTAAAAGACCAAAGCAACATAACCTTTCTGTGAAAACACACTTCCCATGAACGTAACACCACAAGGCATCAGATGGCAATAATTATCGGCCGGTTGGATGAACAAGAAAAATATAATTGCTTCAAGTACCCAGAGGAATGACCCATTTTTAGATGATATCCAGAAGGAGGGTTTTCGAGGACTTTAGCATGTGATGAAGAACACTTGTACCGTTAAAAATCTGGTTAAGTAATTCGTTTGGGCTTCGACTCCATTTTACCTGAGCATGCCTGACTGGACCAATCATAATTCAATATTTTCAATTAAATTATTTTCTGTTAATTAGGTCAGGAATTTTACTACAACTGTCTAGCTATGACGCAGTTTATTGATTTATCAAAGTATTATTCTTTTTGCTGTAGGGTGAAGCGTGCTGGCAAGTAAGTCTATTCAAATATTAATGTGTTAAGAGCATAATATAAAAACAGGAATACTTTGATAAAAACATACTACTTATTCATACTACTCACAAATGATAGTCCAGGACAGCTGTTTCGGCCTTGTTGGGCCTCATCAGCCAGGAATAATCACAGCCTGAGCAATATAAAATGTTCGTATATTTCATATAAAATCATAAGAGTAAAGAAAATTAGCTAAATTTGCATAAAAGAATAAAACGTAGAAGAAATTCAAAAGTAAAGTATTGGAAGCCTGTTTTTTTATTAAAATATAAAAGACCAAAATTGACAAAAAGTGTGTGAGCTTAAACCATAAAATAAATTAAATCATTTTTAGGGCGTGTGCTCTCACTTAAAGAATGTTGTTTGGGTTTTTAGGTGAAAGATATGTGAATGTAATAGAGCTAAAACTGCTATTTGTGAAAATTGCTTGTAGATAGCCAATGTTCTTAATTTTGCTTCTTAGGTACTCTTGAATTTGAATTTATAATATTCATTTTCAGATGTTTATTGATTTTGTTAGGCTAATATTTTAAAATGGCATTTATCCAGAAACACAATAACATTCAGATAGTGAGAGCTAACATCGAAAATTGATTTCGTTTATTTTAGCGTTTGAGGAAAACACACTTTTTGACCTTTTTAGGTCTTTAATGAATGAATTCATGTAATTTGTGGTTACTCTGCAAAAGTGATGATACTCGCTAAGGTTGACATGTAATCAAATATCTTTAAAAATAATTGTTGCTATGCAATATTGGTGTCCCTAGCAACAGATTCTATGTGGAAAGTGATTAGAAAAATAGATAGTTCCCAAAAAAGCGTTGTTACTATGCACTATTAGCGTTTCTAGCAACAGTTCCTAAAATAAAAATTAAGGAATTAAAGGTTTATGTGTGGTAGCTAAGGTTGGAGGTGATCAAATACCACTAAAACCATTGTTATAGGAGCTTGGTTTAAATAAAAATCAATGTTGTTATGTAATATTGGTATCCCTAGCAACCACTCAAAAATAATGAAAACAGATTTATAATCGTCACGCCACACTTATTCTAGGTACCAAATTTCCTTAAAATCGGTTTAAGTTTAAACTATGAGAAGGAAAATAAGATTGGAAATATTTAAAAACAACAGATTGTGAGATGCTGTATCTTCTAAACTACTTGACTGGTTTTGATAAAATGTGGCCCCATGGAATCACCATCTATATGGCCAACCAAGTGGTATCAATTTAAATTCAATAAACTATTTCACTTTTAAATGAGAATGGCTTATGGGAAGTATTTAAAAAAATAAAACAATGTGGTCTCAAACAACATAAATTATTTGAATCTGGAATTTTGGTAGATGAGAAAACATATTGCTATGATTTTTTATATATCCCGACATGTCATTATCGTCGGATTTGTGGGTGTAAGCCGGACTTGTGTCCGACGATATGCCTAGACAACCGCCCATACAAAGTAAACTGTTTTATTTTCAGCAAAGGCAAGCGTAAGTTGAACAATGCAATTTACTTTTGTTTGGGGGTCCCCGTAAAATCCACAAGGTTACAGAAAATCCACTATTTGGTTTCTATGGCAACAGAATGAAAGTATGTTATTACAGGCCCTGACCCAACACCAAAATTGGTAATATCGATTCTTAAAACATAGGAATGTTACCGTTTCAGTAGAACATCCGTCCTGACGCTTTAGAAGAGCTAAAAGTGACCTTATATTTGTATGGGCTCTACGGGTAAAGTTAAATAAGTTCAGTAGATGTTTGGAAATAATTGCGTCTAAAGTGTGTATAGAGAAATTGTCCTAGCTCTATTTGACCTTGAAGTCTACCCACTTGCATTTTACATGAAAATTGGTGTATATATTATGAAATTTGTATATTTCCCTGCCAATATCTGATTGTAGTAACTATCTATCCATCATTTCAGATTGAGCTGCAGGGTGGCAAATTAATCGGACCAAATTATTGTTGGAGTTGCACTGATTTGTTAATTTAATTTTTTTCAAAAATAAACAATTTAAGCTTTATCGTTTTCTTACTTTCACTAACATTCCTTTCTCAGGCAATACCGGCGGTGCTACTAATGCTTTTAAGAGGAAAGAATATAAGTTGTGCAATTAACCCTGACAGAAGGCGGGCTTGCAGATCATCCCAAGGACTCTAGCACAATTCCAGAACACTACCGGGTTCACCCCTTGTTAGGGATCATCAGG
>JAUYWI010103505.1:0-11366 GCA_034780595.1 Parotoplana pacifica | reverse complement strand
AAGAATAAGAATATTCGGGATTTTCGAACTTGTATATCTAAGCATCTGTAATAGTTATGAAGTTGAAAGTTGTCAGAGCTCTTAAGTGTTGGAGGTACTACAGGATAAAAAAAGAATTATATCAAAATGTTATATAGTTTTCAAATGACAGCTGTCCAAAAAGTGACCTTTCGTGTGATATCCTAATAGACCTTACTGTTGTAGGTTGCCGCATGAACTAACAACCTACTGCCATAGGTTTAGATTTATGTATATGCATAATTATTTCATTTTAGAATACAAATTTTACAATTAATTTACAAAGTAGACTTCTGTTTATCATCTGTATATTCTAGATTTAATTGTTGAGATATAGGTATCATGTATGGTAGTCATCCACAAAGGTAAATCATTTGTAAATAAAAGATAATGCCAAAATATCATTTGTTTACAATATATCTAACAATTTTGATGTTTTTAATCCTGGAGAATATCCTTTTACACCAGTCTCTATTCTACACTGTATTTCTGAATTTTCTGGAGCAGCTGGCTGTATTTTACTCCAATTTGGAGCAGATAATTACAAATTTGGAGTAAAACAATTAATGAAATATTATTTGGTATCTAAAACTAGTAAATTAACTTTTTGTTTATTATAGTTTGGCAATAGTCAGCTTATATTTCATTATATATACCAATTCTAGTAGGAAGTGACTATTCACACATACAAATGCATTAGGAAATTCTTGCTCAGATGCATGTACATTAATAAAAAAATTTAAAATCCTTAGGGTCAGGTTTTTCTTGAATAAGTAATTTTACTACACATATCATTAAAATAACTTATTCAAGAATAAATTGACACTAACTAAGGATAGTGCCATGGATTAGTAAAATTGTAGACATGTGAGCAAGGATTCAAAGTATGCTTGCATGTATGCGTAATACTAATACTAACTGCCTTTCTAGTATTTTAATTTAATTAATTAAATAAGTATATCTATATGATAAAGTTTCTCTGTTGGTAATATGGTACTACTTGGTGTATGTATTTTGGCACATACTTACTCATCATACATATTTTGGAGAAGATTTGATTATTAAGTTATCTAAATAGTATTCTGGTTTTTACCTTCAATTCACATTTAAAAAAATGTCATTCAATTGTAAGCCAAAGTTTAAGATAAAACCTTAAAATCAAATTTTTATCATTTTTTACATAATGGCAGTTGCTATTCATACATATGTTAGGAATACTTTGAATCCTTGTTTACACATATGCAATTTTGCTCATCTATGGCACTATCTTTATAGGGTCAGTTTTTTCTTAAAAATAAGTTATTTTACTACACTAATCATCTAAATTAACTTATCATGCACATCCAAATAGTCAGTTCCTTTTACATATATAAAGGAATGCCATACTTAGCCACACAGTGGATGGTCTATTTAAAACAATACATCCACCATGTGGCTAAGTTAAGTATGGTGCTAGCCACATGGCAGATGGATGGTATTTTTTAAATCCTTTTATAGCATAAGATAGGATCAGTTTTTTCTTGGATAAGTTATTTTAATGATAAATTGGTGTAGTAAAAATTATTCTCAAGAAAAGACTAACCCTCAGGGTTTGAAAACAATGGTCTGCTGTGGGGCTAAGTATGACTATGGCAAACAATCAAATAACTGACTGACACTGGGTCTGAAATGGAAGTGGATAGAAAAAAATACAACTCATTCACATTGAAAGGAAACTGGTCATATACCTTTTGTAGGTTTGAAACTTAGGGTTAAGGCTTTTAGAATTCTTAGTTTTTTTTAAATATACCTTTCATACACCAACTGGGTAAAGTAAATGTAATAAAAAATGAAAAAAGCATGCATAGATATAAGAATAAATAAACTTACTTCAATAACTTTTGTTTTTTGTTTTTCAACAGTTTTTTTGCTCGGAGCATTTGGTTTAGCTGGTTTCGGTGGCATATTTCACAAAAAAAATAACGCAATCGTGTATTTAAAAATTGTTCAATTAATTTAAAATTAAAACAAATATTTTTAAACATAGACCCAGCTGTTGTTCCATTACCTTGATTTGTAATACTGATATTAGCCAACATTAAATGTAATATGAAATAAAATATTCATATTCTGTGATTAATTTACCATTTGGGTTTTAGTTATTTATCTCAACCAGCCAGCTAGTCTTTAAAGAAAACGCTTCACACCAAGTTTCATAACAAGGTTAGCATTCGCCGCTAAATGCTTACCAACCCAACGTTTTTTTATGAAAACAGACTAGGTATATGGCGGATGTCTCAGCTTTTACAAAAATATTTATTAGTGATTGTATTTAGTGTCAATTGTATTAATTACCTACTATAAAGTTTTTAATGTTGTAATATGTTGATAAAGATTATTTCAAAGAGATGTGCAAAATGACCTAACGTTTAAAAAATTGGTGAAATTGAAATTTCTAATACTGGTTTTTATACATTCGCCATATTGAAAAATCTGCATTTTAAAAAGTTTTATAGTTATGCAGTTATAAATAAAATTAGGTACTGATTCCATTTATAAATGCATTAGGTAAAGCTATCATTTAAAAAAACAGATTTTGCTATTATGGTAATTTACAAGTTATACTTTTGTTTATGTGTCCGTAAATTCTAGATTTTATCATATATATAATACACGGCGATTGTCCACAAAGGTAGATCGTTTGCAAATAAAAGAATAGGATAAGCTAAAATTGCCGTTTTGTCAACAGTACCAATTTTGATGTTGGTTGTGAGCACCGACGTCGGTGGTTGTGAGTGTCCTATTGAATTAGATGCACATATTATACTCAATATAGGATTTATTGCAATTTCAAAATTCCAAGCCTTTAAAAATCACAAATGTCAATATTTTACATAAGAAATTAATTTGAGTTTTGCTAATTACATTAGTATAGAAATGATTTATCTAACAAACACCTTTTTTGCAAGACCCTTTATTTTTATTTTTGAAAATGCAATAAAAAAACTGGTGATATTAATCAAGGACTGATGAGAATAATATTTATTTATTGAGTTGTTCGAAAATTTAGAGATTTTTCTAAAATAAATGCACGTTTGTAATGCATATACAAACAAAATTCATAAGTTTAATTTAAATGTTTTTTTTAGTCTAACACATTTACGCATGTGAGTTAAAGGTTATGATATATCTTAGTTGTGGTACAGGGTGACCCCCAAAAAAATATAGGTACATAGGTACATATTTTTCTCTATAAGAAAATAGAAATTTCATTTTTTTAAAAAGATAGTTAAAAGCGCCATCCCATCACTTTTTTATGATAAACAATAATTTAAAATATGTCCACATACCAAAATCTAATAGTTCGTGAAATTCGACCTAATTTTGAAATTTCTGGGTTTGATATCCGGTTAGAATTTGAAAATCATAAAAATAAAGAAATGCAACCACACTTCGTATATTTTATAAAATTACAAAATACTTACATAAATACCTAAGTAATTTTATTTTCATATAGGTACCTATGTTTTACAAAATAGCACAGCTAGTGGTTTCATAACTTTAATATGAAGTTCTTCTATTATATTTGTTATCTTCGATATTTTTTCTTAATCGAAAGAAAAGGAATATTTAAAAATATCACAGAAAACAGTTGATCATTTACATGTTGTATGAAATATCCGAAGTTCCTACCTAAAAATGTCTTTTCATTACTCGAGAGTTAGGAAATAGCGCATGTCACCTTGCATTAATTTTGTTTGTTGCATGGCTGGATTCGGATCAGCTGTGACCCATGTTGGACATCGAGTGGTGTTATTACAGAATCTAAGAGTCATTTTAACTGTGATGAACTAATTAAATGCTAATTTGCAAATACTACTTTTTAGTAGTATCAGTAGCTCGCGATCACCATGGGAGGCAGCAAATATTAATCGTTGGCGTCAACCGACTCTCTTGGGGACACATTGACCACTTATCAGTACCTGAGCACTTTCGGGACCCTTCCACCAAGTAACTAAAAATGAGTCACAACCGAGGCTCGAACCGGGAACCTCCCGATCCGTAGTCTAGCGCACTACCCACTCGGCTACCGGATGCTCAAATTATGCACCTCTATGATGCACCTAATACACAAATAAACTAAATAGAGTAGTGGCCATAAAGATGCCAATGAAATATCCTTTGTAGATATTGATCAGGTCATATTCAAAATAAAATTTGTGATTTCAACCGTGTAAAAAATAACCGTTTTCACAAATATTACTCTAAAACTTAGTAGTGTGTTAGTGAAATTATGTATTTCACACATGGGTAATATGCTACCTAAAATGTTAGCCAATTTACACTGATATTATTGGTTTGGATAAACAAAGGAAGAACCATCTGTGTATTACAGAACATAGTATAAAAATTAATCAAATGTTACCTAAATTTAAAATTTATTTTTAAATGGATGCAAGTGACACACAAACTAATTCATAATGTTTTAGATAAAATGTGGGAGATCATTACAAAAATAGAGCCAGCAGTAAAATATTAAAAGTTCCTAGAGCTATAGGCTTTAAATATACAGCAAGCTAAATTGAGATAACAACATCCTTAATTGAGCTATGCTTATTTTCTAAAATGATTTCTGTAAACTATTACAGAATATAATCTGGTATAGTAATTGCTTATGCATTTATGTACAATCACATTTCTTGTCTTTCATCATACAGTACACTTGCAAAATAACAAAACGTGTGCATAAGTCAAAATCTAAAGAAGTCTCGAGGTTAACAAACACTCTATCGGAAGCAAGGAATCATAAAGTTCATATTAAAGAATCTACTACAGTCAGAATATCACCAAAAATATCATAGGGGTCTAAAGTACATATTATGTGTACTCAAAATCAACGATTTTAACCCCTTGCCCCCATTGTACACCTTTGGTACGTTGGTGTTAAGTAATCATTATTTATTTTATTGTTTACGTTTTTAGCCTAAATATAAAAAAAACTCAACAAAGATGTCATCTTAAGAGCAGTTGACAAGGTTAATAACGGTGAATTAAGACGAATTTTCAAGATTAGGGGCTAAATATGATAACACAAAATGTGAATTTTACTATTCAATTTATTCACACAGTACGTACAAAATCACACAAACCCTCCATTGACAACAAAGAGTGTACACTCACTAGTAGCACTCTTATCAGGTCGTCTCTCTAATTCTACTATTTGGTAGAAAACTAAAACGTTAAACAATTTACATCGTTAAATGAAACTCAAAAGATTGCGAAAATAAAATAATAAGACTATATTCTTGTTTATAATCTTGTTCGTATAATAAAAGAACTACCATAGCTATTAATTCCGATAAATGATGGCTCCTACTGAGCAATGACAGATGAATTGAAAAGATTTCGAAAAACGTGTGTTTAGTAAAATGGCCATGAAGTGTGCAATAATACAGAAATACCTACCTACTTTAATATTAAAAGTTCATTGTTTGCTTGCTAAAATTGCATCGTTTTTTGCCAGAAGGCGGATATGACCGTTATTAAAAATGTTGAATACAAAATCTATATACTTATGTATTCACACGAAAGATCCATTTGTGCATTTTCAAAAATCATAACTACTTACAGAAATGAGTAAGCAAAATTCTATTCGGTTCTTTTAACATCATCTTCAACTATTCAGATAAATAACTGTACATACATTGGCATAATAATAAGGAAATACATACATATGATTATAGTTTAATTATGCAATTATAGAACAGAACTTACATAGTGTGATAGAACAAATAGTCAATAAAATAATACACATGGAAAAATGGTACAGCTACAAAACTGCTAGTGATACGAAATAGACATAAATATAATGGGTATGGAGAACATGCAATAAATGTTATTCCTTTTAGGTCATACCTACTGTTGCCACGAAATTGAAAATTTGGTTGAAGGATTTGGCTTTGGGCTTCGTGAAAAAGAGCACAAAGAACTAAAATTAACAAATAAATCATAGATAAAACTAATTCAAAAAGAAAATGTAAGCCTTGTTGTAATGTTTTTATTAAGTAGAGTTCCAAGGAAAGTGTCGTTTCAGGCAGAGTACTGTATTTCAACAATTATTTCCCTTGGATGGTTTTGTTTTAAGCTTTTTCGGATATTCCATTTCTTAAAGATTATTCTTAGAATTTTCATTTGGTGAAGAAAAACTTTTTTTTAGTAAACCGAACAAACTAAGGTCATAACCGTTTTAATAAAACACACATATTAAGGTCAATAAAATCTTTTAGTTTCAGAAGAGTTCATAAGTCAATAGTTACGCATTTTTTTACGATGTAAGTAAAAATACAGCTAATGCAGGAATAGAATAGATTACAATTTTACAAAAAAATTTGTTGTTACTGTTTTGCATTTTAACTATTTTATATTTTTCATTTCTGACCGGATTGTTTTATGGATTTCGGATATACTAGATGGTATTTTCAATCACCGATTTTTACTGGCTATCTTATCATGCTTCAGCTTGGGTGTAGAACAAGATACACAGGATTACATAGTTTTGATTTGATCTTGAAGGGATGTTGTTTTTATGTTGAAGCCATATTTATATTATTACACATCTTTTAGTTGGATTACATTCATTTCTATAATGTTAGTACTGTCGAGGGCTTGACTGATATTATTTATTACTTTTAATTCTTATTTTTATGTTTTCTGCAGTAAAGATTTATTCTACATATTTGATAACAAACAGAACACAGAAGTTAACTAACCTGCAGTCAAAATTAGAATAAGGGTTGAACTAAAATTAACAAAAAAAAACAATCAAAAATAGTACCTACATAAATATAACAGAATTAGTGTAATAAACAAAACACCCAAAAAGATCATCTTACAATAAATTAATAGCGCCATTGCCTTTTAAATTTCGATATCCTGTAATTTTAAGATACGGATATAAAAATAAAAGATATATAAGCTTATATTAAATTGCTTGGTTAGCTAGTTTTTAGTAGAACACAATTGCAGTTTTAGAAAACAAAATAACTTGTATTATTTAATGAAAATATTTCACAACAGATTTGAAATAACAATTACTTTGAAGTGAAACTAAGACGATTGGGTTTATTTTGTTTTAACTGAAAGTGCACATTACATATTTATTGTATATTATAAACATAGATATAGGACGTTAGCCATTGTCGTGAGCTTGGAAGCATACAGACCTGAAGCCCAGATAGGTTTTGAACTCCAAAGGTTTGATAGTTTAGCTACATATATGCATAAGTTACAGATGTCTTCAGTTGCACCAATCTTAAATTAGAGTTTTACGTCCATGGCAAAACACAATAATGAGCTCTTTGTGTAACTTTAAAAATAAGAAGAAAATACTTCACATGGCCAAATTAAAAGCCTTCTAAATTGTTTCACGTGCATTTAAAACTTATACATATTAAAAGATGAGCAAAATGCTATTTTAATCAAGTGATAACTTAAAAAATAGTCTATACTTGTTGGATCATCTACATCCACTGTCTCTGTACACTATTTTGAAAACCATATAAAAAATAATGTCCAAATTAATTTAAATTTATTTTTTTTGGATAAAAAACTGCTAATATTAAAAATTCAATAGAGTTTAGCAAACTTTTGAAGTTGGATTTCATAAATCAGATTTATTATATTTATTCAAATAAAATCATATTATTATAACAAATTTAACCTGAACGTATTAACAGTGGAATTAATGATTAAGTAAAAGTAACATATATTAATAGAATTGTCAACAATATTTGTTTTATATTTACCATTTTTTCAATACATTATCTTTAGGCTAAATAAAATAATTGAACAAAGATTTTAAAAAGTCAAATCAAGTAAATGTTGTTTAGAACCAAAAATAGTTAAAAAAAGACATGACAAACAAACTATAAAGGTTTTTTAAAACCACAGAGGCTCATTAAAGGCAGAATATTGATAGAAGAATTCATGAAAAAATACTAAGGCCACACTTTCAAAGAAAACTAGAAAGTCAAACGTTGACTCGACCTTGCAGCCTAAGGGTAATGCAAAGAAAATCAAGTGAACATTATTGACAAAGAAAATCAAGTGAACATTATTGACAAAGAAAATCAAGTGAACATTATTGACAAAGAAAATCAAATGAACATTATTGACAAAGAAAATCAAGTGAACATTATTGACAAAGAAAATCAAATGAACCTTATTGACAAAGAAGATCAAATGAACATTATTGACAAAGAAAATCAAAGTGAATATTATTGACAACGAAAAAATTAAAAATCAAGAAAACATCATAAGCAAAAAAATATGAACAAAATAATTTGATAAATAAAGTTCCCATTTATAACCTTGCCTAAAATAAAATTCTAATGAACTACTACTCAACTTCCCTAACTAAAGAGGACTGTGAACTCAAAATCGTTTTCCATTTAATTCTTCGTGTCACAAAATCTTACTAAATTGTTATTTTTCATATTAATTACTTTTATCAGCCAGAGAGCTATTTCAATCAAATTTGAAGGTATTTTGTAAAAATGTATTGACTATTTAGGCATATTACATAATACATATAACGCATAAAATAAGTTAATAAAGTAATACAATTATCATTATATATCTGAACACTATCACTAATTATTAACTTGCAGTTAGAAATGAGAAAAATATTTGAGAACAAATTGAATAGAATTTATTAGTCATTAGTGGCACTACATTAGAATAAACACCAGATGCGCATTTAATGATAGTGAAACCAGATAATTATATATTATTGATTAGTTTAGTATATTTAGTGTTATGGGAAATAGTGTCCGCAAAAAAGCACTACAATTCGCACAAAGACTTGTACATGTATTGCTTTTAACAAACATGATTTTCAACCTGGAAGAATTTCAATATTCAAATAATTAAGACCATTTTTACGGACATTATACTACATAGATAACGAAATTGTAATCGATAGATACCTCTACATCAGGGTGGCAATAAAACACAATTATTAGGAAACTCTTGGTCCCCTCTGTGGAAAGAAATACACAAAATACAACTGAAAAAACTCATCGATTAGAAAGCAATCAATGAATCAGAAAGTAGGTACTACTGAAATACAAAAGAATTGGAGGAATAAAATCAATTTCTATGACTGTGACATAATACATACTACTAAATAAGGGAATCACTATTTGATTCACTTACTAAAATATATCACGTATTAAAATGGCTATTGTTTAGCAGCAGTTACAGCATGAATCCAAAATCCATCAGCTGCCTTTTTAACAAAATAGAATGAGATATTGTTAATGTACATACTGTGGACAGTACGAAGATTCATTATGTTCAAATCATAGATATTGTATATTACTTTTACTACATGTAAGATACAATATCTATGGTTGAAATATGGATCTTTCCATGACAGGTCAACAACAAGAAGAAACTGAAATAAAGTTTATCTGATTTACTTTAAATTTCTGAAATGGAAAAGCCTAAAATATTACTGCGGTACCTCAAATAGTTTTCAACTAGTAGCCAACTGAAATTTGGCCATAAAAATGACAAATTTACAAAATCACACTTCTTGTATTTTGATTGTCTGACATACCTACAAAATGACACATTGATTACTTCTTATATCACTCAGTAGCAATGTTTATATGCACAATTCAAGGTATCTTTTATTGCTTGTCAAATAACCCCACTTTTTGATTAAACCCGCTCAAAACATCTTTCTGGTGACAAGCCCCTATTTTATGTAAACGTAACGAGCCATATTTTATCTTATTAGACGGGTTTTTGTGTTCTATTCCGATAAAATTAATCTTCCATGAAATAGGTTTTATCAATAATTTGCATCAAAATAAAAAACCAGACTTTTGGCCAAAGCTGTGTAATGGTTCTGTATCTATTTGTTAGTGATTCTATAGTAGAGCTCAAATTGGCAGAATGGCATATATCTGGCCACCAATCATTTCAAAATGAAATGAAAAAAAAAAGTTTTTAAATGAAATGGATCAATTTTTACCGTATGGATGATCAAAGCGCAAAATAGAACGGAAACAAAGTAAATTTGTATGTGTTTTGTATATTTGATATGATTAAAGTTAATTAACAGATAGATAGATCCATAGAATAAGTAGGTGGGTAGATCAATGCATATTACGTAAAAAGTGAAATAAAACTCTAATGTTATATAAGTATACCAACTTCATTGACATTTATAAATAGAACGAGAAAACCATGACATCATCTTGAATTGGTACCATCATTTCTGACCTAAATGAATACTTACCTATCTGTTAATTAACTTTAACCATAAAACTCACCGCTGAGGGTGCTAAGTCCCGCACACTATTTCTTGTTGTTTTGCATTTTAACAACTTTACATTTTTCATTTCTGACTGGACTGTTTCATGAATTTAGATTTTCAGATTTACTAGATAGTACTTTCAGTCGCCAAGCTTGACTGACCACCTTATCATGCTTCAGCTTGGGTGTAGAACAAGATGCACATGATTACATAGTTTTGTTTTGATCTTCTTGAAAAGATGCTGTTTTTATGTTGAAGCCATACATTTTTGCCAATTCATTATTATGATGTTATTACAAATTTTATTTAATATTTTTTAATTTTGTATGTTTGCTGCCGGAAAGATTTCATTCTACATATCAAAATTATAAAACACACACAAAAATCTTATTTCCGTTCTTCTTTGCGCTTTGGTCATCCATTACGTACCAACTCATACGTTTCTTTTAAAAATATTGTTTTATACTTTCTCCTGTTTTCGTTGCATTTTAAAATTAAATTGTTTTCACTTATTTTGGTTTAGAATACAACATTACATTACCATACATGCCCTCAAAATTTAGGCACACACCAGTTCTAACATTACATCACAGTAAATTGTTTTCATTTAGTTTGATTTAGAAAGCCATTTATATAAATAGTCCTGGGTACTTATTATTACCAAAGCCTATAAAAATAAATCTAAGAGCAAATGCCTATTATTTTTAATATAATAATTTCTAAACAGACGGCTGCTAAATTCCTATGAAGATGATAATATGAAGACAATATTATTCACTTGCCTAATTAAAAATATTCCAACGTTTACTGTAATAATGGAGAAGTTTACAATAGATACACGTAACAATTGTTTTTAGATTGTCACACATTTTCCATATTCATTATTTTCTTTAAAGTACAGCAATTTGAAGCTAATTAGACAATCAAAATATTGGCCAGACTGTACACTGGACCTAAATCTGACAGCAGATTCTTGTTTCTCACCCAAAATTAGTCTATTTGCCAAACTTTATTGAAATCCATGTACTTGGAGGGTGGGGGG
>JAUYWI010103494.1:0-11367 GCA_034780595.1 Parotoplana pacifica | reverse complement strand
TACAGATCCATAGAATCATAAATATAGCTATCACTAATTTTAAATATACTTCGTAGATAGAGTTTTGAAAAATATTTAGATCAATATTTTTGCCGCTTGTTTTTTTTAAGACAGTCTATAAATATTAAATTTATACAATCTCTTAACAGTCCCGTGGATAGCTAAGGCCTCTTTTTTAGTTCGGCTGTATTCTTTCTCACTTTTAGTCAGTATGTTGAATAAAATCTTTACTGCAGCTAACATTCAAAATATGAAATAATAAATAATATCTGTCAAGACTTCGACAGCCCTAACATCATAGTAATGAATGTAATCCAACCAAAAGATGTGTAAACATATAAATATGACTTCAACATAAAAACAACAACCCTTCAAGATTGTTCTACACCCAAGCTGAAACCTGATAAGATGACCAGTCAAACTCGGTGATTGAAAGTACCATCTAGTATATCCAAAATCCAAAAATCGAAATCCATAAAACAATCGGGTCAGAAATAAGAAATGTAAAATAGTTAAAATGCAAAACACTAACAAAAATATGGTGCGGGACTTAGAACCCTCAGCGGTGAGTTTTAACCAGCTTTATGTGTACACAACCGTCACTCTTTCCTTAATCTAGTTATTATTTAAAATGTAAAAGTCTAAATAAGCACTAGTTGAATTAAAAAACAGATTAAAATCAACTCTTGAGATGAAGGAATCATTACATTTATACCAACAATAAGAAATACCAATATAAGAAATGTAATGGCCACTGTTGATTGAAGATTCAATATGACAAATAATATCAAAATATCATAATTTTGGTTATTATAAGAAATGTTATTAGGTACAACTGCAGAACTAGTATTACTACTTTTAAATCTGTTGATCAAATAGTTAATGTTCAGGGAAAGTTGATAGTATTATAAGTGATAGAATGTGTTGTAACAATTTGGCAATTATTAAAAAATCTATCGTTATAAGTTTGGTGATAAAATGGATTACTGTCAATATCATGAATCTGTTTGATAATGTAATCATCACTAGTGTAGTCAAAAAGGATTAACAATGCAAATGTATCTAGTTTCGGCAAGGCCATTAAAATTAATAATATTGTTATTACTTGATTTTAAGGAAAGCTTCACGAACATCTTGTTGATCTGTAGTATCAAAGAAATCATCAAAAGATTTTAATAAACTAATAACATCCTTGATAAAACTTAACCTGATAGAATTCTTTTAACTATTATTAATATTAGGAAGAGAAACAATTCATAGTGCGGAATTTAAATAACCATTGAATTTAAGGAAGTTGAATATATAAATTAAACTATTTAAATAACATGTATTACTTAAATCAAGCAAATGTTTTGGAGGATTGTGACTAAAGGAACTATTAATAGTATCAAAATTCACAGCAATTAACAGAATTGTTGGCATTAGAATTTAGAATTATGAGGTATGAGGGATAGTATAATGAAGAAATTAATATTAGTCTTAGAATTTAGTATATTAGGTATAGCATTGTGAATGGATAAATTAGATTCAGATTTAACACCAATATCAAAATTGGCAGAATCTGAAGGATTAGTATTAGGGTTTTGAAGTGTAATTAGCTAAATTAAAATTGACACTAAATTCATATAAATCAGAATTATAAATGATATTTGGAAATAATAACTTTTTTGTGTATATAATACTTAATTTTCTTAATAGAGGTTTAGTATTGTCACCTCTAGTGCTTAATTTATTATAATGCAACTTGAAACGAAAAACAAATTTTTCATGGGAGACACAAATATAAGCATACCTAATGAGTTGGACGTAGGGTAAATTATAACCAGTTAATGAATGAATGTTTAGAGGTGCCAGTTTTTACTTATAATATAATCTTTGCCAATGTGTTAATAACTATGCCAAATATGAGTGAAATAGATTTAACAATTTTATCTTGGCATCCAGATGCATATTATAAATCTGATCACTATAAATCAGATGCACTAATTATAAATTCCTGTTTCGATTGACCAATTCACAATAGGTTGACATTTCTATTTAATCATTAAATTCCAAATGTTGTCAGATCTATATCTTGACAATTGTTTATCATACAGTTTTTCCCTCATAGACTATTGTCTGTTGAACACCCAGTTCGTCTCTCAAGGGTGTTCAAATGACAAACTTTATCTCTATGGTAGTGCTTGAAATAAGGAATAATTACTACAGTTAGTCTGGTATAAAAGTCCAATTATGTTTTAAAATATACAAGAAATTAGTATTTTTATTAGAAATATTTTACTAATTGGTTTAGGAGAGTGGTGACAAATGCCACCCATTTAAACTCAAAATTTTAGATGTATTCTTGATTATAAATCTCAGGTTTGTGCTAACTAGGAAATTTCATTTGAATATTTGGGCCTGGACCCACAATGTTAAAAACTTATTTTTCTGAAACTCATAATATATTCTTTTGTCATTTAATTATGATAAACTACAATTTTGAAAAAAAATATGAACCTGCCCTGGTATGGTGAACCATAAGCCATAAATGTGAAGCACCAATTTTATAATTCATTATTTCTAATGCCTTCCTAATTTTACATTTCAAATATCCCATGCTTATTTAGCCTTCTACAATTTAAATAATAACTAGATTATAGGAAGAGTGACGATTGTGTACACATAAAACTGGTTTAAACTCACCGCTGAGCGTTCCGCACCATATTTTTGTTATTGTTTTGCATTTTATGCATTTTTCATTTCTGACTGGACTGTTTTGTTAATTTTCGGATTTAGGATGAACTAGATAGTACGTTCAATCACCAAACTTGACTGACCATCTTCTCATGCTTCAGCTTGGGTGTAGAATTGCACATGATTACTGTAGTTTTGATTCAATCTTGAAAATAATTGTACTAATACTCCAATCGATATTACCTATTGGTTTATCTACCGAGACCATTTTCAAAATGCTCACCAGTCTCAATCAACACAAAGCTTATGGATCTGATAACATACCTACTCTTTTATAAAAAAGGAGCTGATTTCTTAGCAAAACCTTTAACTCCTGTACTTTTTGGCTCCTTTGAACACAGACCTTAGAATACACAAACCCATTATTTTTTGTGGGTTGGACACACAAAATATAAATGTTCTCAAAAAACCAATGGTTACATCCCACAGTCTAAAGTCTTGTCTACCTCTTCTTAATCACAACAATAATAGATTTATTCTTTCACATTATAATACTATACTAAGACAGATGTTTCTTCCCATTCACTTTGCTTAATGTTTCATATTTACGTTTGTTTATGATATTTTGTTCATGTACAATTCCGATTCCCATTTACCTAAAAATATACGCATATTTATTGATTGATTGATTTCCCATAGCTGTTCCTGTTTGATATTATTTCTAGGTGAATGGTGGTGTTCCTTTGCTCAGCAACCCACAATCGTGTGAAGTGACTGTTGATGGCATAGGTCCGGACACAATGGACGAGACAGAGGATATCTATGCGGAAGACGATGAGGCGCGTCCTACAGGCGATATTCACCTACGTGTTTCTAATTTGAGCAAATTTGATAAGCAGGTGGGTATGATTTATAGGGTAGAAGTGATTTTGTTGACTTTCCCATAATAATCATTTATTTTGTTGGAACAAGAAATGTGAACCAAAAACAGTGTCACGGTTCTTACAGGCCTGGAAATCTGGGAGAAGTCATGGAATTTTATGGTTTTACCCTTTACACGTATTATACATAAATCCATTGATGTATTTACACGTGTGTTGTACGGAACATTCACAGCTTACAAATAAAATTTCTCATCTACTGAATGTCATAGAACACCAGAATTGGCTTTATTCTCAGGTAGTATTATTAATACATAAAAAAATATTTTTTATTTCTTGTAGAAATTATTGACATTTTTCTGTCGTGTCGTACGGTACATTTTTTATGTTTTTTTAAACACTGAAACCTGTGATTTGGATAACTCAAGTCATTATTTTAAAGTTATTTTAATTTTACTAGAAAGTGTCAATATGAAAAGTTAAAGATCAAAATTATTAATTTATTTGGAAATAAACAGGATAACATTTTAAAAAGATATGCACCTGTTGTATAAGACATTATGTACGCTTTTTAGCATGATTTTTCACCTAAACATTCTTATTTATTTAGTAATTACTATTTAATATATAAAATTAATTGAATTATTATTTCCGTTTTTAACCAAGAGAATATGTGTCGTACGGGACACAACTAGGTAACATTCTGAACATTTGGTTTCTCTTTATACACAAAAAACAGGTACCAAATCTAATAACTGATTATTTGAAACCTACAACAATTTAATTTCTAATGATCTACAATATCTAACCGTTCAAATGTTTATTGGAAACAATCTAATCAACAAGATTTCAAATATCTATATAATCAGAGAGTTCAAAAGTTTACTAAATAAAATTATGGTTTTACGACGCAGTAACCATTCTTGCGACAAAATATACTGAATTGTCTTTTTATTAGGCTATTTGGAGATTGTGCTCAAATTACTTCTGAACCGTAAGCTGATCCTGAAATAATGGAAACAAAAATATCATTGAAATGCAAATGCCCAGAGAACCTTGCCTCAAGTCTTGATCTGTATAAACGCAGTAAATGCCACCACTAATTTTCTATTTTGCTGGATGCTCTGCTGTGGTCAGCGCCCTGTCCTGAATAACCTATTCCTAGTTCAATCCTATCACATAATATGAAGACATCTACAAGGTGTAGAATGACATACCCTATCAAATGCATTATCATAATGGCAGCAGCATCAGGAAATCGATCACTGGGGCTTAAACATTACTTTAGAAAGGGTCGAGACTCACTCTTGTAGGTATTAAATATATGACGAACTTCTGATAGGGCGTTTCTAATGGTTTTCAAAGCATCAAATTTGAAAAGCATACGATGAAAATGGTTAATTTTAAGCATTCATAGTCCGAAAACCACGAAGCCGATATCTATGAAATTTTGATACGCTGTTAACGTAGCAAAGACAATCAATTAGCAGAATTTGTTTATTTTAGATTTTAAACTGTTATAGAAGTCCAAAGTTTAGCTTATTTTCAAAAGTCCTATAATACTCTGGCAAGACTCATAGAGCTAATGGTCTATTATCATAGGTTTAGATGTCAAATTTCAGTTTAATCGGACATTGGAAAGCATGTAAATTTTTAAAGTGTTATAGAATTTTTTTGGTGTTTTTATTGAGAAATATATTTTGTGTGATTCTAGGCTGTAGAAATTAGGACAGAAATTTGTTACCTAAATTTGTCTTGTTTTTTTTAACTGCTTAGCCGTTTAACTTCAGCTTTTGTCAATTTCTATGAAGCTCTATAGCGGTTTGGGAAGCGCAGAAACGGCTAAGCGTATGTGGTGTGAACCTGATTAAGTTGTTTTATTTTCATGTACTTTTGAATTTTCCGGAAATTCAACAACCCGTTAGTTGCCCACGTCTGCGAAATACTGATGAGTGGTTTTCAAGATTTCCTTTATAAGTTAATTTATTTCTGTGCTAATTAAGTTCTGAGAGTTTTTTATTTTTTGCTCTATTACTTTAAGTACCTAATTCCTTTTTTCTTGAATTTTAGGATTTTGAAAGAGAGAAGAAGGTATGTTGTTATTTTAATTAGTTTTTAATCTATTGTAAAGTTGTGTCTATTAGTTGTATTGTCTTAATTTTATCATTTTTTAGATATTGAGTGAACCTGTTAGAATTCGGTGTCTCCCCTGGAAGATT
The DNA here is from genome assembly GCA_034780595.1 of Parotoplana pacifica. NCBI lineage: Eukaryota > Metazoa > Platyhelminthes > Proseriata > Otoplanidae > Parotoplana > Parotoplana pacifica. The sequence continues at coordinate 5,591 of JAUYWI010103494.1, read as the reverse complement.
CTGTTCATGCTGCGAATTAATCAGACACAAACGGATCGCAGCCAGAAATCTGTAGGTTTCTTTGTTCAGTGTAATGGGGAGTCCGACTCTACCACCTGGAACTGTCACGCCAAAGTGGAATTGCGATTATTGGCACAGCGGAAGGGGTGCGAAGACACGATACGCAAGATTGAACACAGTTTCTTCTCCAAGGAGAACGACTGGGGATTCTCTACATTCATTAGCATGAACGACCTGCTGAATCCTGAGAAGGGATTTGTGATGGACGATGCGGTTATCCTAAAGGTAACACTTGTTACATACTCTTTTAACAATGTTTTTTTTTATAAAAAAAGGAAAACTCCATATATTAACCGTATTGCTACATGTTTCGACAAATCTTTGACATCTTCAGGCCCATTAAACTAAATTTGAATGCATAGGAGTTTACAAAAATTATTCATTAACAAGAAATGCACCAACATGTAAATTGGATACGCATGAGAAGATCAATTGAATAGTTATAAAACTTAATTATTGCTAGAGATACAGTTAACAGAAAACGTGGTCTAAATTTCTAGATTAACAGAAACGTTGTAATTTTTAATTCAAATTCGTTATTGCCATTAAATAAAATAGAAAAATCTGAAAATATAGTTGTGTGGTTATTGTAAGTAAGTGTTCAATGATATATGAATTTGACCTATTTCTATCTTCTTTGATACCGGAAATAATATGTCTGCAGGATTTACCTGTACATCAAAACAAGACAATTGGTAGACAATCTTCGATTTCAATAACAAAGGAACAGTGTTTTTTAGATTGAAAAAAGGATAATAATTTTTTTGTGGTATAAATAACATGAACATGAAGGTTGAAAGACACATAAATTATTAAAATCTTTAGCAAATTTATTTGATACATTACCAAAAAAAGTAAAATAAAACAGATGAATTAGAGAGATTGTCTATGTTAGAATTCAAAATATGATTGATCTTAAGATATCAAATTTTATCAGGTTAATTGCGCATAAACAAACCATATATTTTATGAAGAACTGGGAGACCATTCTAAGAATATTTAAAAAAATAGAAATATTTGTGGTGCCGTTTCTCAGAAAATCAATAAAATAGATTATTTTTTAGATTTATTTTTGTGTCAATGTAAATCATAAATATAGTAATTGCGCATGTTCGAAGTATACATTTTTTGAATGAGGACTCTTTTAAAATAATTATTATGAAAAAAATAAAAAAAGTTTGTGGTGCTGTTTTGGTGAAAATAAAAATAATCGATATTTTATTAGAAATTATCTATCTGAATAAAACAAAATTCTGTTCGATTAATTGCGCATCCACATATTATACATTTTCTGAACCGTGAGATCATTGTATGTCTTATTATGAAAGAATAAATCAAATGTATGGTGCCGTTTTGCAGAAAACTGTTAAAGTTTAAATTGAGTACAATGTCACAATTGAAGTGTTTAAATATTAAAGTACTAGTAACTCAATTTAAACTTTAACAGTTTGATTTATTCTTTCATAATAAGACATACAATGATCTCACGGTTCAGAAAATGTATAATATGTGGATGCACAATTAATCGAACAGAAGTTTGTCATATTCACAGGCAGATAATTTCCAATAAAATATCGATTATTTCGATTTTATTGATTTTCTCCAAAATGGCACCACAAACTTTTTTATTTTTTTCATAATAAATATTTAAAAAGTGTCCTCCTTCAAAAAATGTTTAGTTCGAACATGCGCAATTACTATATTTATTATTTACATTGACACAAAAATAAGTCTAAAATAATAATCGATTTTATCGATTTTCTGAAAAACGGCACCACAAATATTTTTAATTTTTTTCAAAATATTTTTTAGAATGGTCTCCCGGTTCATAAAATGTATTGTTTGTTCATGCGCAATTATCGTGATAAAATTTGATATCTTAAGATCAATCATATTTTTGAAAATATTGATTTTTTTCAAAACAGCACCACAGATATCGTAAATTTTTTGATAATAATTTTTAGGTAGGTCTTCCTGTTACAATAAGCTTGAGTTTCAGTATTCGCAATTAATTTACCACGATTTCTCATTTTCCAATAATCAATATTATTAAAAATATCGATTTTATTGATTATTTTTAAAACGGCACCATAAAAATATTATAATTTTTTTATATTCATTCTTAGAATAGCATCCCGGTTCTAGAAATATATAGTTTGTCCATGCGCAATTTCAAGTCCCAAAAAGTTGGTTCAAACCGGGCGTGGTATAAATGTGAAGTTCTGACTGTCTTTTGTTAAGATGCTCATGTTAACCAGATTGGTATTTTTGTCATCAATTGGATTGAGTTGGTGTTTGTGTCTGTAGTAAGAAATACGTGAGCGAATAAGGGTCTCATTGGGAAAATTGTTACATCTTGCGTGAAGCTTATTTATAACAATCGCTGGCTTCACCATTGGTGTGAGTCTGTAACAACTGATTCAATTCGACTTATCGTCTTGTGGTTCGTGATGATGAGGATCGGGATGCCGATTTATGAATTACATCCTCTACGATATCGGCCTTGATACCGGCAGTAATTGCTCTAGACTTGCAATTGGCCTTCAGACATTTCCAGTGCCATCGATCACCGCGGGCATAGTCTTTCCGGAATAAAAAATGTCTATTTTCAACTGATAGCTTATACTTGTTGTTTTCGTTATAGACATGATTGAAAAAGCACTATAGATGTAATCTTTTAAATGGCGTCTAACAAACAAATAAGTGCCACAAGAATGAACATTGTAGACGTAATATTTAAAATTCTGTATGATAGTATGAACAATTTTAAACTTTACTCACAGATATAGACATGCTTTCATTTACGTAGACGACAACAAAATTCTAAACTTAACTAATGTTATATAATAGAGCAAATGAAATAAATTGCATTATATATATATGTACATTTTGTTATGTAATATTTGTTATCACAATGAAATTGTACCAATAAATTGATTAACACTATCATTTAGGATAGACAATAACTTAATAATACGATCCTTTGTATATCCGATTGTTTTCACCATTTGCGACATTTTGTTGACGACAAATAATATTCGACTTTTTAAATACGACATGGATTGTATCCTTATACATCTTAAGAATGGGAGAATCAAATATTTACCTTAGTCCATAGCGAACTGGATACTAGATATTTTCAATAGTTGATGTAGGTTAATTCTTGGTAGACTTCGTAAATATTTTACTTAAAGAACATGTTGTATGCCTTATTTCAGCTTAATTGTACTTTGTGAAGTATGCAAACTAGAAAATGTCAAATTTTCTCACTTGATAACGTCATAGGGCCACTAGTATAAAAGACAAGTAGAGCATCATGTTTTAATTAAAAGGTTTTCCAGATAAGCCCTACAATCATTAGCTAGGTTTGGACCTAATGAGGAGCCCATCATATCACCATCTACTTAGTTGTGAATATAAGATGTTGTTGAAAACAGAAAATTCCTGAACAACCCTTAGAAAGTAGATATTTAAATTAATTTTTAGAAAATTGTGCGGTATTCATAGAATCTTGAGAATAGACTAAGTCAGAAACAGTGTCAATACTTTTAATTAAGCGACTATTAGTCATAATTAATTGTAGAAGTTGATCCAACGTGAAGGTTTTTGGAATATTGAGTTTGATAACGTCATTTAAGAATTGGGTAAGCTTGTATTGAGCAATATTAATCATTGATACAACTGGTCGAAGTAGAGCACCATTTTTGAATACTTTGGATAATCCATAGACATGACCTGTTGAGATCCAACTGGCACTAGAAACTTGTGTCCACTGACTGCTCTTCTGTAATATCATTGTTGATCAAATTAATTAATTTCTTGAGGTATTGTTCTTGTTTTATCATATACTGAAGAAGACCCAAATGCAAATTTTATTTATACCACAAAGAAATTATCATCGCATACGGCTCTATTTGATGGCTTGTGGCTGCTTAAGCACCCTTTGTTATTTATGTGATAGGCGCGTGTTGTTGCTGATGCTCCACATGGAGTTGATTGGGATTCCAAGCGTCACACGGGATTTGTTGGCCTCAAGAACCAAGGAGCCACCTGTTACATGAACTCCCTACTGCAGACGCTCTACTTCACCAACAGACTGCGAAAAGCGGTGTATCTGATGCCGACTGAGAGCGACGACACCGCCCGCAGTGTTCCCCTGGCACTGCAGCGTGTTTTCTTTGAGCTGCAGCACAGTGAGCGCGCTGTGGGCACCAAGAAGCTGACGAGAAGTTTCGGCTGGGAGACCTTGGACTCGTTCATGCAGCATGATGCCCAGGAGTTGTGCCGTGTATTGATGGACAACATGGAGAGTAAGATGAAAGGCACCACTGTGGAAGACACCATTCCTCGACTGTTCAGGTAGGCAGCGCAGTTTCACATTTTGATTCCTTAAATTTACTTCTTGATTAGGTTATGAAACCATTTTCAATCAAAAATATTACTTTTATTTTAAAATTCCGTACTGTATGTATCTTTCAAACAAAAAAGAATATTTTTAACAACCTACTTTTATTACTGAAAATACTAAATATTTCATCAGCAAGAATCGGTAATTACAATTTTTGTTTGAAAGATATTAACGTTAGTGGTGTATAATTTGGCATCCATATTATCTATTACAGATTTTGAATTATAAGCCTAAATGTGAAACATCTATAATTAATGTCGGCCCTCCTACTATATTCTTCCTCCACTTGGAGGACACCGAACATAATGTTGTAATTTAACCCTTCGTAGCTAACAGCGGGGTGGGGGGAGTGTCCACTCCCGCCCCATCCCTGACCACATCTTAGAATTGTCAGAAAACGACTCAACCGATATACGTGAAATTTGGCATGCTTGAACAATGTTCTCTCTAGAATGTTTGGTGTAAAAAGGTTTAGGGTCAAGTGACGGCCCTCTGAAAAATAATAAAATCAGAAATATCAATTCTGAAGCCAAATACTCATGACCAGGGTGCAACCTGAAAGCCAAAAAATCGTTGAGCTTCAGTTGTTAGTTGCACGAATTTTGCACAAATTTTCTTTAAATTTTAACAAAATGTTTTCCTAAATTTCTGTGTCAATAATTGAAAATATTGAAATTTAATTTCCTTATAATTATGAATAATATATTGGAATGCCTTCTTATTTTGCAATTCTATTAGTGTACCAAGTAAAACGGTCTTCACTTTTTACCAAAGTTAGAAATTGGGATCCACTAATTTTGGGCTCGAACTGAGCTAACACGTTGCAAATTGGTTTTTCTCAAATTCAATTATAGAGCATGAAATCATTTCTAAACCACTAGAAATGACCTAAAAACTAATATTAAGTCAATTTAAATTAATTTGAGCCATTTACATGTGAAGAAATTCACTTGAAAAAAAACATTTTTTATGGACTTGTCCCAGTATGGTAGGCCTTATATAGACCAGCAACCGCACGAACCATCTGACAATGGATGTTTACTCCTCGCCTCAAAGTTAGTCTAGGTACCAAATTTCATCAAATGTTTAGACTATGATATCGGTGCTGGAGAAGGCCCTCGAT
>JAUYWI010103483.1:0-11367 GCA_034780595.1 Parotoplana pacifica | reverse complement strand
GATAAATATAATGTTACGTTTCTGTTACTTAGCTTTCTTACTTAGTCTCACCACTTAATGGGCGCACCACGTATGTGCTAAACATAAATTAAGAATTGCACTGTTACTGAACCCACCTGCTCTGTCGGGGATTTGTCCTCCTTCTTTGCCCCTGGAGACCAAGCAATACGCGAGTAGGGGTCGAGGACACCTAGACAACAGACAAGAAGATGTCGCACATCATAATTACATCAGGTATATCCCACTTACAGAAACTTGCCGTAAATCTCAATCTAGAGTTAATTTTTTGAAGCAATCTTATAACTTTAATTTACAAAAAAGGCTTTGGAAGGTTAAGTATGTTAAAATTTGCTTTTATCAGTTAGTCAAGAAAATACAGTTAATCAAAATCAGATTGGACAAAGATTCGCATTATTTGATTGTTTTACTTTTTGTATTGTTTTGATGTATTAATAGTAGAGCATTGTTGTACACAATGTGTCCCTGTTGGCTTACCATATAAATCTGGTGTTCCCATGCTCAGAATACAGAGCTTGTGCACCACATCAACTATCGCTATCCCACAATCGTTGCCAAATGCCAATCTAAAGCAAGACATTACACCATGTTCTTATTATGCTGCAACTTCAGTTGCCCAGATGCACAAAGGAATTATTATTTAAAATTAAATGATAAAAAAACATCATCTAAGAGTTCTTAATTTGGCAGTACTATTTAAATGATATTTGCGTACTGAACCTTAGGACTATTTCTTGAAAATATGTCTAAGCATGCATTAGCTTGCTCCTACTGGATTAATTAGCATTTTCATTAAAAACAAAAACGATCTGCTATAAAATCGAAAATCGGTCATTCTTTTGGGTATGCGTGTCATGACATCAGGCATGTTTGTCAATTTCAAAGTCAATCGGACAACGTTCATAATCAGGCATCGATTGATGCCAATGAATGTTTCCCGTACAGTTTTTTTTTGTAAACAGTGATTAAATCTTACAAGCCAAATGCCGAAGAATAGGCGACTGAATTGATAACGGGAGGGGCAGCATCAGCATCACTGGTTCCCAGGCGACAGATCATTTCGGGTTGATAACCGGGTGCCCACTTGGCCAAGCCGGCTCTTACTGGGACAGACACCCGAAGATCCTGGACAACAGGTGACAATTAAATGTAGAATACTAAAAACACAACTGAACGGTATTTAGGTCAATCTCAATAATCATCCAACTAATTTTATCCTGAAATTTGGATCTGAATTATTGACACAGTCTGATAAACTCTGTAAAATCTGTCACTCTCCTAGTTTGATTGGATATTGGATAGCCTATCAGTAACGATTTGTTTAGATAAGCTTTAATAATTCAAAATTTCTTTTTTTTAAATAGCTATTTGTGGTTAAAAAAAAAATCAGGCCTTTTCAAAGTTAAAACAACAAATTTTCAATAATCTCCATACCAAAATAGTTTGATTTTTAAATTCACAGCTATTACATTACCAATCTAACTGTCCACCTCAGCGTGATCTTAATTCTGTTAATCAAAATATTCTGTAGAAAATTTAAAATAATCATGTTATATTATGGCATTATTATTCTTAACATAATTGATCAACAATTGATGTTTTTAATGAGTTGAGACAATCCCGATTCAAGATTAATATATGACAGATTTCATCAAAACAATTCTGAACACAGAGGCCTATTTTGATTAAAAAAAACTAAAAATTATTGTTAACTCCTGTTTAAATTTCGTGGTATTTATTCAATCCCAAATATGTAGGTATTCTGTTCATTCTCTATACTAGGATAGGAATTATTATTCTATTGAAATGAAATTTAAAAAATAAAACATGATTAATAACCAATAATTTTAAATCAATAATTTTAGACGTTTATATTTTTTTAAATTATTAAAGTACATAATCGATTAGTGACTCGTAAAAGATTTCAAAGCATTATAGACAGTAGCACAGTAAAAGCATGGCGTGAAGTTGAAGATGAATTCATTAGCATAAATAAAAACACAGGATTGCAAACTAATTCTTTGAGAAGTTATTTTTTTCCCAACTCTATAAATTCAACAACAAAAAATAGAAATCAATATTAATTACAATTAAACAGTGAGTTTATTTTTAAACTAAATAATATATTTTGAACCTCAGGACTCATGAGTTTAAGAGAAAGATTCTAGCTAGACATATAAAAATAAAATTTGTAGTGTTTATCACAAGTCAATGTAAGGTATCATTCCAAATACAAATCATTCATACAGGCTACTACCGTGGTGTTGTGTATGCATCCCACATAGCAATACAAAGGGATTGACAGTCAAGAGCATCAAGCGGTGATACAACGACTCCTAACCAGTGTGTGTCAGAGTCTGTGACATACCAGATACATGTACACTAAGTTATAGTTGCAGGTGACCCAGGCTATATTAATTACTGCCATTCGTTGGTAAAATGCTCGATTTCACATTTAAAAAACAGATTGTGTTCAATACTAAAGATAGGCAGTATACCACCGAAAATCATACTGTAACAGGTAAAATAATTAAAAAAAGCATTTCTAGCAAATAGTAAGAGAATTGAGCAGATTTTCAATATACACATTTAAATTGACAACAACAAGTTGAGGTCGAGCAATGCGCAGTCAAGTCAAAACAAAGCAGGGTTAGAATGTAGCAAAAAAGATAGTTGGTATTGTTTAGAGTAACAATTAATTATGCTTAGTTTCTATAAAAGATGACAACTGAAAAACAGCGTATGTATACTTCATAGTTTAAAACTTCACATAATTTCATTTGAGATCGAAAAGTTTATTATAGAAAATTAAGGAAGAACAATAATGGTCAATGTGAAACAACAATAAAACATAACATTAAGAGAATTTATTCCATTGATTGAAACAATGCAGAATTCAACTTTGGTTGTAAGAACAAGAAATAAAAAATAGAAAAAAACAAAATTTAAAGTAAAAATTTAATAATTTTCCTAGAAAAAACAATTGTATGTAGTAATCTTTTTAGTCTTTGCACAACTCAACAATAAAAAACAAACAAACGAAAATTACAAATCATCAAAGATCAATGCAACATTTCACCACGTGACTGCAAACATTCAAATTGTCATCTTTTATAATTGACATAGATAGACTAAAATAATGCATGTTTTCATGTGAAAGAATAATATTCTCATTTCCCGTCAGAGTAAAAGAGCAACAAACCTTGACCATCAATGCTGCAAGGGCCACATCAAATCGAAAATGAAGTGGTGACCCCGACGCTATAGCGCTACTATAGCGCAAACGCTACAAAATGAACAAACGTATAAATACCAAGAATCTCTGACAAAACATTTAATCGCAATGAATAAAGTTAAGATGGTGATGGGCTATATAAATAGTTATTTTACACAATAATCCCATAGCGATTTAATCACTCAGTTCGATTTAAGCAGACTGATTTATCTCAACTTCATTCATTGGGCATATTATTAGTAGATAAAAGAAAAATGACAAATAATTGGATCATTTCATTCTCATTGAAAGAAAAATAAAAAATTCATGAAATAATGCTGTTGTAAGAAGTAAATAAAATATAACGAATTTGGTAAATTTATTTCAACAAATATCTACACATTCAATCAAGCATTTTGTTCTTTTATAGTGTTGTAACTATGATTTTTGTAATCTATTATGGACCAATATTTTCATTTTATCCTATTTTATAAATAAAATATACTCGAGTAAAAAGAAAAAACTGACCAAAGTTACGTATTTATACAGCCCCCCATGCAAAAGTGTCGCCGCACCCTTAGAGTTTCACATTTTATAATGTTATTTTAAACAGTCACTGTGAGAAAATTATTTGATCAATAAAGTTAAAATGTTCACACAACCTTCAAGCAGGTCATTGGATAGTTGTGTAAATGTTTTAACTTTGTTGGACGTATACTTTTCTCACAGTGACTGTTAAAAATAATATTAAAAATATGAAAATCTAATGATGCGGCGACACCTTTGCACGGGGGGGGCTGTATCATACTTATTATTAGTGATAAAAATAAATATGTTTAAACTTCTATATAAAAGATAAAGACAAACAACATTATCTAATAAATTAATCAACTAAATATTACAATATGAAAATATTTAACCCTCATAGCCTGATAATAAATCAGGTAAAACTAAATGTAGATGCTGGAAACCTCACATAAATAATCTAACAAACTAAATAAATTTATTAAAAAAAAACATTTTTGCCAAACATGACAATAACATTTCCCTAGATGAAACATGAATTGCATTGCATTTTTAAGAACAAAACAATAGTTACCGAACACGATGCTGGTGAACAACAGTCATTTACAAATTTCTATTTATTGATCAAAATACAGTGTGATAGCGCCAAAAAATACCAAAAGGATTTAAAAAATGTTAAATACATATGTACCTACACACATATCACAATCAATAGATTTCTCGCAGTAACTACCATTGTGAATTTAAGCAATTTTAAGACATCGTTGCAGGAAAATATTTAGTAAAGAAAGTAATTGAGAGAGCCGGTAAATTAAAAATACAAATTATATGCAATAGGTTAGGATGACCTTGGAGGCCACGTAAAGAGAGTTCTACAAACTATTTGTAATCAACTGTTGGTATTATTTTTTAAATATTTTACTGTGCTTCATAGTAAGTACAGATTATTTTTATGTTAAATATTTGAAAGTATACCTAATTTAATGGATTGTTTGTGTATTGTTTCAAAACAAACTCTAAAAAATTTAGTCAATAAGAAAATTAATAAAATAACGTACTACTCATGCCATTTGAGGTTAGTAATAACTATTATGAATGTGGTTCGCTTCTATTATCTATTTAATATATAAAAGTAGAACAATCTAAATATTCGTACAAATAAAAACAGAAATACTTACGAACTAAAAGTTAGAAATCGTATCAAATGAATGCCCAGAAATGAACACTAAGTACATCTAGATAAGCTAAAACATCAAAATCACCTGCATAGGGCCTCTAAATGTGTATGCTATGGACAAACTTTTAACATACATAAATAGCGTGACACATCTAATAAAATATCCATCCATATACTGTGTATTGTCTACCTTGTCATTTGCAGAGGTATTTGATCCACACGAACCAACACTGACACTTTGATGGGGCAGACTAGGCTTCGAAGGCTCTTTATCTTCCCAATCAGGGGGTCCACAATATACCCCGCCAGTTGGGTCAAAATCCTAGACAACAATGGCAAAATAGAAACAATAGATAAAATTTGGGTCCGATCAAAAAATCTCCACATATTTTCACACCGTTTTAAGGCATTTATTATCACATTATTATTGAACATCTGAACATAGTTCAGTGTGGTTATGCATATGTATAGAGGAAAACTTCGTAATCAACACCTCCACAGTAACGATTTGTTTTGTAAATACATAGTACCTAATGATTGATTTCTTAAAAATTTAAACCACAATTACAAATAAAACCAACTCAGATCAATTGAACTGCATTAAAATGAATTAGATTTATCGTTCCAACTAGCAATAAATTTGAAATTATAAGCAACAAAATTTAATATCATGTAACCTTTAAAAAAAGAATTATGAAGTTTTAACGAGCAAATTCCAAATGTAAATAAAATAACCAATAGTTGGACTAATTGGTATCCTTAATCTGTTAACAGTATTCACTGTATATCATACCATGTTTCATAATTATACCTTAGTTAGTGTCAATTCTATCGGCTATGAAACAAATTGACGAAATATATCGCCTTTATGAACAGCAAAAATTGTTTTTATTCATTTATAAAAAAAGAAATATATTTTGTAGATAGGAACTCTGAGATAAGATAGGGTAAACATTCCTTGATGACAAAAGACATTCCTTTTAAGAAAGTAACACATATAAAAAGTAGAAAAAATATTATAAAGTTTTCTATTATATGTATGTGTAGTGCATAAAAACTGGTGCATTGGAACCAAATTGAAAATTGATAATAAACATGGCGGTCGTGATGTGTCAAGACGAACTAAAGGCACGACGTATTTAGGAGCAGTTATGCATGGAGATGCACACCAAACTATATAAAAGTCATTCCGGAATTTTAGGCAATTCATTTTCTTGCATGGAAACACCAACCAGCCTCAAATTATGCAAAAGAAATAGGTAAAATTCAGCTAGATAGGTTTGTGAAGGTTTTCGTTGCAAAAGAAAACATGCTTTAGATAAGATAGGAGCTCTATTTCATCTTAGCTGTATTTTACCATCGACCAATCCCCCAATAAACAATTAGGCAGTAGGTAACGCTGGAAGAAATCCCTTTATTACCCCACCCCCAGTAAAATCGTGATTTTAAATTCAATAATTTTTAAATCAAACATATTATAGTTGCATCCCCTTTTTCTATCCTGTAATTTTAAGCCTAAAACGAAATATAGGTCTTTTCTAAGTAGCAAACCTATAATTGTTTTGTCATTATTTGCAATTCTTGTCTTGAATTCAGAGAAACTCGTATTATTAAAACAAACCAACTATTCAATTGAATGAATATAAAGTGATAAACCGGAAGTCGAGCCAAGACATTTTAATCATAATAGCGCCATAAAGATTTAATGCTTTTATTATTATATGTACATAGGTGGTATGCGTGAATACAAACTCGGAATTTTTTTCTAAAGTTGCACAATTATGATTTGTAGGTATTCAATAGGATCATAAATACTCTTGAAAGTTTCAATTCATTGGGAGAAAGGGAACCAATGCAACATTAAGTGATACTCAGAAATAGCTACTCTACTTTATATTCAAATAAATTGTAATATACTGAAAATGTTTACACATCTTTCGAAAGAAAATTGAAGCAGATCAAAGCCACTCTTTTAAACCATTGTTTTTCAAAATAAGAAAAATACACAAGGCGATTCCTTTACGTCCCATAAAATTTACAAATCGAAACTCTGCAACGCAAGACAAGGCTTGTATTCACGTACGTACACTATATAATAAACCGTTGTAAGGCGTTGTTATGTTTGAAACCTGAGCTCCTGTGAGGTATGTCATAAATTCCAAAACAAGTACCACTGGATGAAATATTAAACGAAGTGGGATCATGACCGAGACTGAAAAAAATAATATAAACTAGTCGGGTGGTTATTATACAATGTAAAACTTATTCATTTGACCTTAATGCTGCAAACATGTGCTGCTTAAAATCCCTCCCACAGGTCCAAATTTTCTATTGTCAGTTACAGTTTCACCCTCTCAAGAATTTATTAAGTCAAAATCCGATTTTTCATAAGGAATTCAATGTATACAGATTGGGAAAGCAAATTTTATGTCCCATACCAATCCAATGTCTAAGCATTAGGTCCACAAAAAAATGTAGGTACGCGCCTTAATCACCCACGTCCAACATTAGTTATTTTTGAAACTTTATGTTGGCCGAAAACTTCAATACCAAATTGAAAAGTATTAAAAGAATCAAATTTTATGGTTCTTTTTACTTTAAATTTTAATAATTATATTAAAAGCTATTCTACTGCACCAATTTCTCTTTTGTTTGATGTTCTGAGAACTCTTGTCCAAATCATATGTTGCCGGTGGGGCAAACTGCGGAATCGTTTGGACAACATAAAAAAACAACTTTTGATGACTTTAGACCCTTCTCCTTCAATTAGATGCACCGTAGTAGAATTTGGTGGGGCAGCCGCAGCGTGAATCTCGTACAATAAACAGAACGTGCATTTTATAGAGGTTTTATGTGCAAATATTCCAAGAAAAAAATTGCTGATTTTCATGGATTGGTGACAGGTTTTCTACAATTTGCGCCTAATTATGGTTTTTGGGACAACTTGGGGTCAGAAAATGTTTGCGAGACATAAAAAAGGACCACCAACGAAAAAAATTCTATGGCCAAATGAATTTTTTGTATATTGTTTTATAAAAATTGTAACATTTTCTATCTTTTTGGATCCCAAAACTTAGGCCACGAATTTTATTTTACTTTTCCGCTAATAAATGGTATTCCATCCAATAGTAGGTATTATACCAAAATGTTCTAATTCAAAATACAGCTAAGTTACTGAAGAACTAAAATGTGAAATTAAATACACTGAAAAGTATCCAGCAACTATGCATCGAAAGTGAAGGAACATGTTAGCAGATACTTTGATGCCAATAACTACAGTGAAAGCAACAATATTGCTGGGATTTGAACGGGATATCTTTTCAGTGTAACTAATTTTTGTTAGTGAAAAGTTAGAGGAATCTAAGGGACAAGAGTGTCTTTGATACAAACCTTGGTACTGCTTGGGACACAGAGGCTGCGGTTAAAATAAGAGCCCTTGGCGCTCAGGAAGTCCAAGCGCTTTAGGATTAAGCCATGAGTAGTAGAATGTTGAGTGATAAAGGAAAAGCAGAGGAAGCATTACATAAAATTAACTACTATACACAGAATAAAACTGCTAATGAAACCTAGCAAAATAAAATTCTAGAAACCAAACTCAAATGGTAACCGCAAAACTTAATCAAAATTACATTTGAAATCCTAACATTTCAATAATTATCACGAAACCATCTTCAGACATTTAAAAAAATAAAATTAGTTTATTCGGTGACACTGGAAAGTTTGAAACTGATTAGTTAAAACAAACGTAACCCTTCATTTCAACAAAGAGATTCATTCTTTGATCGATATTCAAAACATGCAATATATTCAAGATAATCCAAACTTTTTTGAAAATGGTTTTCTTAAAAAACGAAACATTCCAATTTCAAGTATCCAATTTAAAATAAAATAAAATACAAATTATAGATATGCCAAACTAATAAAATAACCCATCTAACTAAAACATAAAGAGCAAAGCAAGATAAATAAATGTTAAAAGCGACTGTAATGCTAACGTAAATTATATTATAAAAAGCCGTGCAAAACCGGATATAGGAACTACATACATAAATAAAATGTCTACGACCCCGAACAGTGCTTCATGAAAAGTACATACCAATATTAAGATATTAAGTAGATAAGTATTTCTCTAACGAAATTATAATAATAACTAGGGCCTGCAGCGGGGCCCAAAGTGGCTAGACGGAGAAACAATATTGTATGTGAGTGCAGTTTGTTTCTTATGTAGAAACAATGACTTTATGTACAGTACACTTCCATGGCATAGAATATGCTGTGAAAAAATAATATTGAGCTGCTTTGGCATAGTAGAACCATTGAATCTACATATATCTTTATGACACAGTAGATAAAATGGTACCATCATTGAGTGTACATAAAAATACCTTTTGACACCCCGAAGGAAATTGTTGTTCGAACTAATTTTAAATAGGCTTCATCCCTAGCCCGAAATGTACCAGTGTTCCAAATTTGAAATTTATAGTTCAAAAATTGCCCCCCCCCCGCAATCGTGATATATTAATATGTAGTTTGTTGAACCTTTTTACTCTAGTTGTCAATTCATTTTATTATACTACTTTTAAGTAATTATGCAAATTTTAAAGTTTACTAGAAATTATGTATTATAATTGAATGTAAAATTTTGACCTAAATAAACTTTGAATTTTAGTTTTCTTTCGGTGTTACAGTAAATATTTGGAAATTGATAAATGATAACATCATTATTAAAATGTAAATTACATTATGTCATCCATTTTGTTTCTAATTATAAACGAAATACAAACTGCACTGGTAAAAACTAACGCTACTAAGATACAAATCTATTTAAACTATATTAAAACCCTATTTAAATCAAAATCAACTAACAGTTCCTTGCTAATCTATGAAATTCATAAAACAAAGTTTAAACAAATTTACTGCTTTGATTATTAAGGAAAATAAAACCATAATACCGTCAAAATTCTTTGCATGCCGATGTTGTTGGTAATTTAGAATACTTCGTATCCTCGATTGAGAACGAGATGTGAATAGCCATCAGCAATAAAATTTAATAAATAGGCGTCACGGGTTATTTGAAATCAGTTCAAATAAACACCGACGGTAAACTTAAAAGTGTTCAAGCATCATAAATATCAGTTCCGCCAAAGTTAACGCTGTTTCCAACTGAAATCATAATATCGACTCTTCTCGGAATATGGAATTAATATAGAACAAATGCAATTGGCCTGTATCCTGGGGTGAGCCTACTACTCTATATCGACATTGAAATTCAAGAGATAAAAAACATTATTTTTTTAATAATTACTAAAAAGAATATTAAACGAATTTAAGTAACACTAATTTGCTATTAAAAGCATACTCGCCAACAAAGGTCACAAGTAAAATTAACAGAAAATTTTCATTGGAAAAAGCAAACTAATGAAATTCACTAAAACAGGTCTTGAATTAACAGATTGCATTTCTGAAACTAAAGACGTGAACAGTCGATTGTCCTCGAGGCATTAAAAAAACATCGCTGAGTCAGGAGTATTTTTCCACTAAATTTTGTTTGAATTTTGTACATTTCCATCCACGCTCACTGAACTAACAAACACAGCATTTGATATGAATGAATGAATGAACGAATGAATGAAGTTCAATTATATACATATATAGAAATAAATATTTCTGTGGATATATAAAAGAATTTGAGATAGGTTTATATTGGGCGTATAATGAAGATCTATCTGAACTTCACTCATATTGACGACTTCTCAAACGTGTATAAATGTATCAAAATCTTTGGTGTACATCCACTGAAACCTTTTCCAACTTTTATATTATTTAATTTAACATTACAAAATATAAAGAAAATCGGAAGAAAAAGGGCCTATATATTCCAATTATCTAATTAATATTTTCCCAATAAAACATAAATAAATGAACATTTTCTCATCTTATTATCAGCTAATTCTAGTGAATCAAAGAGGAAGTATTTCAATTTCAAAAAGCGGAATTGGTTGAATTCGTTTTCTCAAGATTTATTATCTATCAAGCAAAATAAATTTCTTTTTTGAAAGGCTACGGTGTCTTACTGAGTTACATTGAGCAAAGCCAACCAAACGACCTGATTCAACTAAACAAACCTAAATGAAAGCACAATCACCGAATTCTAATCTTTCAACCTGATTAAATGAGTCGTGGCTAATTCGATCTTTTTTTAGTTGAATAGTTTACTAGACAAAAATTAAATCACAATTTTGTGAAAATGTTAAAAATTCTAATAAAAATAGAACATCTGTAGGTATTAGATCCATAATATTCAAATGACAATATTATTAAAGCTTTTAAAGTCACATAAAATATTTTCGAAAATATTATTCCCTCCTTGTGGAAATAGTCTTTAGTTGTTAATGGAAATAATTTGATTTCTTTTTGTGGGGTGGGGGGTAAA
>JAUYWI010103472.1:0-11367 GCA_034780595.1 Parotoplana pacifica | reverse complement strand
ATTGGGAGAATTCAATTCTTCAGCATGACAACGCCAGACCTCACATATCAGTAGAAACTAGAACATTCCTTGAATCCCAAAACTGCACTCTGATTAAACAGCCTCCTTACAGTCCAGACACCAATATCTGCGATCATTTCGTTTTTCCAAAATTGGAAATGCAGAGAACCAATATCGTACTCGATACAAAGGAGGCTGTTCAAGAATATCTTGACACAAATCTTCTGTTAAATACAGCCGCAGTCATGGTTCGACAACTGGAGAAACTCAAAGTGTACTGCCAAATAGTAGTAGATACAAATGGTGACTATATATAAGTTTGTACATATATTTACGATATTGTGAGACTTTGAAATTTGTACATTGTATAAAACATATTTATATTTGTTTAAAAATAAGAAAACGCTGTTTTTTTAGGACACCCTATATATTCACCCCAAATATCAATTGAATTTATTCATTTAAAATTAAACTATTTTGTTGCCTACGTGGTAACAGAATCAAAGTATTCATAACGCCATAAATATAGCTTGACAAAATATAATATTTTCGTTTAAGGTTTGTAAATTATTTCCATTTGCCTAATTTTATTTTACTAGGTAGGTACTTAGTATAAAACGACATCTTATTATTGTTTCTCTGTCATTTAGTGACTGTTACTGTTGATAACAACTATATTTTGAAAGCTAATTAAATTGATCAAAAATTTAGAAGCGACATATTTTCTTCTTTATAATAACATCTTCTCTGAAGATAATCACAATTATAATTAGTAAGATGTATTCTTGACGTTTAAATTAAATCATTGAATTGCAAATGTTGTCGGTTTAGGACATGTTCATAATTGATTTGTTTTAAAAGTTAAAATACTGTTTCAACCTAAAGATAACATTTTTTTAAATTTCATTGGTAGAGATTCCTTTCAGTTGTTACTTCTAATAAATTAGTGTTTTATTTAACAATATTATGATAGTAAAAAAATATTCTTTCTCTGAATTTTATTTTTAGATATTTATTTGGTGACTAATACTAATATTCGAAACAATATTACAGTAGTAGAGAGTATACCTATTTTGTAGATATTTAGTGAATGTGTACTTGTTAGTGAATGTATAACTACAGTGGTGTTTAGTATTTGCATATCATCTTAGATATTTTATTCCTGCCACAACTTAATTTTTACTACGGTAATCGTATAGTCGCATGTTATAATGTTATGTAGATATCTGAACTAGAATTTGTTATGTAGATTGAATGCCGACATTTTATATCTTAGATATTATATTATATCTACTACGAGTAATAACGAGTTTTTTTAAAATAAAAAACGTCTTCACTCAATTTTACTTCTCTGTGTCTGATGGTTTATGACTTTCTCTATTTAAAATCAGTTAATAGAAATCGATAATTGCTACCGACATGACAAGCTTACCATGGCTATTTGTAAGATATTTTGTTCATTGCCCAATTTTCCATCACATTTTATTACATGTAAACTGTACTTTTGTCTATCAGCATGCTACTTCAAAATAAACTGATGGATGTACTTGCAATAAATTTCATCTCAAATATCATTAATTTGCCTATATTTATATAATAAAGATGTCTGTTTAAGTCGTTATAATTTTTAAGTGTTGTCATAACCGATGCATGCAAAGCTAACAAAAATTTTCAAAATATAATTTAAAGAGATAATTTAAAGGGACCACAGATGGTGGCCATTCTATATTTTTTGACACAAACAAAATATCTACGAATGAAATATTGTTAGCAAATTTGAGTTTTGGAAATACCTATCTTATAATCGTAAAATTCGTTGGTTCTATGCAATTATATTCTGATCACTTCTTCTACTATGTAGAATTAGCCAAATATTACGGTGCAGATCAGACTCCAAAGCTATTTTAGGGTTTCCTTACTATGGCCATGCAGTAACTCAGATATCAATGGATATAATTATGTAAGCAGACACATTCTATAAATCTTTTATTTATATGTTCAACTAAACTGAATATGGTGCAACATTAGGTAATATTTCACTTATTTCCATTTCTTTAATGATCTAGTTATTAGGAAAAAATACAAATGGTATGACTGTTTTATGCCATAGAGTAGGTATGTGGAATAAATGTTTTTCTCTGTGATGAATAATATTTTACATTGGAAAGCTGTCTCGATATCAGCTGTTCTCATAGTAAAGATACTAGTTTACTTATATAAAAGTACAGAAATATATTACATTATTTGGAAAATTTTGATCTGTTATTTTAGTACATAACAGAGTTAGATATTGCTAATGAATCCATAGGTGCTTAGTTTTGACTATATATGAATAAGAAATTAACTACGATAATTAAAAGTCAACCAAACAAATTGTTTTGACTGACACACTATAGAGTACAAGTATGTTACTACTTTTTAGTAGCTTTATATTTCAAAACAAAACTTCACATTTTAAAACCACTGATAACAATGCTATAAGAAAAAAAAACGATATTGCAATTTTCATTGCAAAAAATTCATTAAAGTAAAATTATTGTAATTATAATCTATACTCTATAACAATAAAAACTATCTTTAGAGTATAGAATTTAACAAAGAAATATAATCAACAACAACAATTTTAGTAAAATTTTCCTTTAAAAATATTTATTAAACATGATTGGTTTCAAATATCTCTTTGGATATTGTTTTCCATAAAATTTGTTATGTAACAATGAATTCTATAATATACATACATATTTATACATAATAATTATATTATAATGTAAATATACGTATATCTTCTTCTTCTTCTGGCTTTTCCCACATTTAAGTGGGGTCTCCGGTGCGGATCATTATCCTCCATTTCTTGCGATCCATTGCATCCTTCTCTCGGACTCCCACCTGCTCCATATCTTCACGAATATACAATGCCATAATATTTGCAATCGTAATTATAAGGTATATAAATACAACGGTTTTGTTTTGTGTTTAGTGAAACTAATGCTGGACCTATACTTATCAGTTTGAACTAATAATGTGAAATTTTGCTTTGAAAGAAAAATGTCATCTCTATTAATAAGAACACGTGATCTGTATTAAACTTTTATTATGTAGATAGCCACAAGGAAATGTAAATGTAAACATTTTCTGTAATTATGTAGAAAACTCTTTAATAATTATAGCTACGAGCTTGGTATCCAGCGCCCCTCCAAAAAAATTCAAGTTTAATTAATGTTTAATAAGTTTAATATTATGTAACTTTTAATTAAACCTTTCTCAATAAAACAGTGTTTACATAATCATAATATTTTGTTTAAAATAAAAGTATGAGATGAATTTTTTAATGTTTATAAACATTTTATTCATCAGCAAAGATGATTACTGATGGGTCGCTATCATTTGTTAGACTGATCATTTAATAAAAATATGCTATTTGTTAGATCAGTTATTTGATAGAAAATATCATTTCCATCAATTGATAGACATACCAGTAATTTGTTAGAACGGTTGTTTGTTAGTATAGTATCAATTTTTAGAAATTGATAGAAATTTACAATTTGGTCAAAGACATAAACTACTACATTTTAATACAGATCACAAGTTTAGCATGTAAAACAACATTCGCCAACATCAACAGAATTTTGAAATCTGTTAAGTTGAATCTATTTTCAATTATATCGATCAAGAAATAATGAAGGTCAAATGAAACTTTTAATAATTTCTTCTAAGAACACTTAAAACGATTCATGCATTCATTCGAAAAAGTTAGGTAGTGGCTATTGCTCACAGCAAATAACAGAGTATTCAATAAATTCTTTTAACCATGACCTCGAACATATTAAACAGAATCTGATATAGGGAGTCAAAAAAGAACCACCATGATATAAAAAACTAATGTAAATCAGCAATTTTTAGTTTGTCATAAATACAGCCATAACAGTCGGACTTAATTAGGCACTGGTCATAATAGTGCTGCCCCACTCTTCCAACAATTCAAGAGACTTGGAAAAAGTTAATAAAATTTATGGTGAATATTCTGGATCGCAAACATGGAATATTACTCTTAAGTGATGAATGCAAAAGTGTTTTTTGCATTCTGATTTACAAATCCGTTAACATACAATCATTTACGAACTATAGAAATTTGATTTTCATAGTGGGGACACCTTGTAGTACAGTCTCAAGAACAGTAATTGTGCAGCATGACTCAATTACATTATGCACTTACTCTAATTGGTATTTTAAAGTGAAAATTCCACAACGCAAATTAATCGGTACACATTTAACATATAAAACATGAAATAACAATTTTAGGTAGGCAATAGGTAAATTACAATTTAAATTGTTCAATCTAAGTAAAATAAATATACGTAATAGACGCTAATATACATATACCAATTTCATGCGCGCAAACATTGAAGGAAAAAGAAATAGAAAACATACTCTCTAGATTGCTTACATGTATCTAACAAAACACCGTTCTATCAAATGACCCTTCTAACAATTGACCAAAAAATGAATTTTTATCAATTGACCAAACTATGAATTTGTATCAATTGACCAAATTATTTATTTCTAACAATTGATTTTACAAACAAATGACTCGTCTCGCAAAATGACTGATTAACATATTTCTATCGATTGACCATTCTAACAATGACCGTTTTTAGAAACGAACGATCCTATTTTCTAATGTTTTTAACAAATGACTGGATCCCATTTCTGATGAATCAGTCAAAAAGTAGCGATGACATTCATTCTTGTTCAGTTGTACAAATGTAAAACCGTTTTATTGAGTAGGTAGCTACTTATAATATTAAATACATGTGTTTAATGCTTATTTTTTTATTGCTTTAAGTCGGTAAAGAAGACCAATGAACTCTGCCAGGTCAATGCTATTGTCTTTTCCTGCTGCACTCTTAAGTAGGAAGTTCATTTCCTGGTCGCTTAAATGCCGCCCTTGGCCCGCACTCAGACTGTTTAAGCCCTGCATTGCCTCTCGCATATCCAACTTGCCGCTGCCATCCTTGTCCAATTGATGAAATCTGTCTACCCAGCTTGTAGCACTGAAAAACAATGAAAAACAATTTACATTATTTAATCTGATAAAGCAGTGCCACC
This sequence comes from Parotoplana pacifica, assembly GCA_034780595.1. NCBI lineage: Eukaryota > Metazoa > Platyhelminthes > Proseriata > Otoplanidae > Parotoplana > Parotoplana pacifica. The sequence goes on along the minus strand of JAUYWI010103472.1, from coordinate 6,261 downwards.
ATCAAAGAATTTGTTGACAAAGTTTCAGTAATCGGAAATTTAGGTTTTTAGTAATGAATTTGTTTCTTAAATTTGATTGAAATTTCTACGCAAAAAGGACCTTGTATAGCGACAATAGGGGTGGATGATAGTTCTTTTATAATAAATGTTTTGCCATTTTATTGTTACCAGTTGTGAAATCAGATTACATGTGTATCTTTAATTGCCTGCTAATTTGTTTGAATTTAAAGAAATAGTAACAAATAATTTGAAATGATTTGATATTTAACTAATAAACGTCTTCTAGTAGAATATATGGATCTAGAATAAAATTACCCCTGTGTATGAATGAGTTGAAATTTGGTACCATTTAACGATAATATTATAATTTAAGGAAAAGTGTAACTTGGTGTGTACAACCAATATCTCAAAATTCTTATAAGTAGGTACTGATTTTAAATCTGTTTTTATCGAGTTTTATCAATAAAAAATCCAAATATAGTAATGTTATGTACCTGCTATAAGAACTAATCCATTTAATGATAAGTTTTACACTATAGAATATGGACTACAGTTAAAATTCTCTTAGATATTTACCGATTAGATTCTTCATCTTCCATAATTACGTTGTTGTCTAGACGATAAAACTAATTTCATGTACCTACTGTATGTAGGTATATTAAAGGTTGTTTAGTTATAAGAATTTTAACTATAATTTAAAGTAACCTAGTTGGAAAATCATTACGATGGATATAAACAAAATATGATTTTGATTAACGATGTTACAATTTGTGCCAGTGTTTAAAACACATATGAAATGTTTTTTTAATAATTTTATGGTAGGCAAGTTAGAATCAATATTATGCCGACTATGAATGTAAATTTGATTATTTTTTTAAGATCTTGAAGATGACTACACTACTATTTCTTTCCTAGCTAAAAGAAATTTAGATTAGATACCTTGATACGAGTATAGCACATGTTACTATGATTCCAAACTACGTATATAATTATTTATTGATATTATGTACATAATTTGACAACGTCATATTTTTGAGTTCATTCACCATGGTTTCAATTGTAAAATTGATTCATTTTACCGTATGTTACAAATGTACGTTGACTGATCCTTAGAGTGCACAGGTCCAAATTGTTTACGACCCAACAGGAAATGACAGAGCCAGAACTGTTTGATAAATGACTGTGATGGAACAGCTTTAACGGAAGAAGAAGATATCAAGGCCCATTGGGCTCAATACTGTGAAGGATTGTATAGAAAGAATGACGCAGAACAAGTTACAGTATGGACACCCATATAAATCCAAGAGCCACCACCCTTGAGATAGGAATTTGTGCGAGCATTGAAAAAGACAAAAAATGGAAAGTCTCTAGGCATTGATGAAATTCCTGTTGAGCTTTGGAAAGCTGCAGGTGAAACAGGTATCGACGTAATGTGGAAACTATGGACAAAAATCTGGGAGTGCACAAAATAGCAAGTAGATTGGTGCAGAGCGGATTTTGTGCCATTACCTAAGAAAGGGAATTTAGTGGACAACTGCTGTTCTATCAGCCTCCTCTCGATCATAACAGAACGAATTAAAACGAAGTATACCTGCCTACAGGAATAATATGAATAAATGAAGTACAATTACTCTGATCACTATTTTAAATCCAAATACATGTTCCACAATATAATGTTTATTTAATAAATAGTGGTTTAATTTGTTACCAGTAATAGTCGTTTTTTCATTTAATAGCCCCCTGTTTTTGTTTACAGGTTGCCCCCCCCCAACACCCGCATAACTTAGCGTGGTGGCTTCCAATCTCCAAAAGATTTTTGTTGCAAGTGGAGAATAGCCCAATTTTACCGATCTCTGATTTCTTATCGACATTACTTCCTAGCACATCTTTTGTGAGTTTAGACACATCCTATTTTATATGCCGATCGGTATGCTAAAATCGTTCTATCAGACCCGTAGAGGCTATTAGTTTACTCCAAGTTTCATAATTCTTATTCTCTGATGTCCCTTAACACCCAAGTATGTTGCCGGTATGGCTGGCCCTAGTCACCCAGTTACAAAATCCGATTTTTTAGTTGTCTTGTGTTTGCCAAATAAATATTGTACACACTCATTTTGGAAACTCATTTTGGAAATGTGGGTAGCCAATTTCATTTAGGGCTATGAAAGTTATACCAAACTGCGGATTCGTTTGGGCAACATTCGAACAAATCTAATGGTGATAATTGAAGTTGTAACTTTAACCGCTTCGTAGTAGATGTTATAATGCACCTATTTTCATTATTTTCTTTTATTAGATGCGCCGTAGTAGAATTTAGTGGGGTAGGCGCAGCGCGAATCCCGTACAATTATTTAAAGTGCAGTTGTTGGTGGTTTTATAGGCAAAAAGGTTGCTGGAATTTCTAGATTTGTGTAAATGTAGGTTTCGCCAAAATTAAAAACTTTTGTGAGCAGTTTGAAGAATTTTCTAAAATAGTGCCTAGTTTTAGTGCACTCGGTTTTATGATATTTAAAAGTAACATGGGCTCAGAAGATGTTTGCGAGAAATGACTAAAAAAGACCATCGACAGAAAAATAATATTCGTTAGACCATAGATGACCATAAATGAATAAATACCTATATGTTCTTTATTTCGGCTAAACCTTTATCAAGTACAAAAATTATATTTAAAGATCACATAAAATAATAGAAAATAATAAAATATCTACAAAGAGCAAATTAATAAAAATGACAATTGATAGATGGACGAAGGGGATGAATACAAAGAATTCTGCTACTTTACGTTGAAAAGGATCACTAAGACCTGATTGTAAAATACTAAGTGAGATATTATTAAAAGCTATATAGATGTGCACGTGTGAGGGTGGTTGTGTTTGAGTATGTAAGGTACGATGAGTCTCATCTATCTATGGCGCTTGGACATAAAAGAAGTCTAGAAAATAGTAGAGGTGTAATAAAAATCGGAAAATTTTTAGCAGGAATTTGCACTTAGAAATCAAATTACGAATAAAGTTGCAAGAATGTTTAGAAAGGAAAGGAAAAGAAGGTAAATCTTTTTAGAAGAATTGGACGATGATCTAAGTCTAGATGTTAGGACATGAGTTATGTGGAAATTCCATTAAATAAAAAGTGTTGTTTTAGAACAGCTGGAAATTTAATTAAATTATCATTATTAGAACAAACATTGATAACATGAAACCGTTCAGAGAAAAGTAAGATAATTTTTTTAGAGAAATAAAACTATCCCAAGGTAAAATATGATCACTATGTAACTTCTTCATATGAAAAGTTGTTTTAAATCTATCTTTATCACAAGATAGAGAAGTACAAGTGTCGAGAAATGGAAGACTTTTCAGTAGGAAATTTAATTGTAAATTTGTTACATCTAGGTAAATTATTAGTAAGAGGAAGAATCTCATCAAGAAGACTTAAAGCAACAAGAAAAATATCATCTATATATCTCTTCGAAAACTGAATAGCATTAGCATTATTACAAATATACTTAGATTCCAGAAAATGAATGAAAAAAAGCTAAAATAGGAAAAGATCTCCGAACATCCCAGATCTCTAGGTTCCTGGTCACACTGGAGTAGACCTCTATGAACTAGTAGACACACTGGTCAAGGAAGCTACAAAGATCCCACAAAATACTATCCAAATCTCGTTGCTTAGGTACTGCAAAAATTAAAATGACCACCTACAATGCTTGGAAGGCCACTGTCAGACATGACACATTATAGAATCACTGGTGACAAGTCTTCAGAGTAGGTAATCAACCTATATCTCTCAGAAAGTCGTTACGTTGCCCAATTACGCATTGGACACTGTCCATTACTGGTAGCCTATCGACATCGCATAGGACTTGAAAATAGCCCAACATGCCCGCATTGCCATGACGGCATAGAAGACACAGAGCACATTATCTTAAGTTGTGTTAGATGCCCAACTAAAATAATAAGTTATCTTGGTCCAAAGTCCAAACCCAGAAATCAAATACCTTTCAACCAATCAACTAGCAGTTCTGATTTTCTACGTAAAATTGGTGGCCTATCCATTATAATGGAGTTAGCTAGTTCCGTTCCCCACTATCGGAAAAAGAAGAAGAAAGAGTAGTAAATGGAGTGTCAAAAGCAGCAACTAACGGGCAATTCTTTAAAGTTTGTTTAAGATCCTTTGGGAGAAAATAGTCATAACAGAAGGTAAAGGTTCACTACAAAAAGCAACATTAAGAAGTTTCTTAACAACATTAGGTTATCTTTTAGCAATAGAAGATAACGACTTATTAAATGATTGTTGTGAAGAAATAAGAAGAGGAGTCTGAGACAAAGTGGAATACTTAACAAAGTGTTCATTATATAAAAATTCATAATCAGGTTTATTTATACAAATAAGGTGATGAGTTTTATCCGATATTAGATTGAAGTGAAAGAATAATATTCTTCAAGAGGTTTGATAAAACTGGGATATTTTATGAGTTCGACGAGTAGAATTTGTAAACTTCGACGAATCATCAAACAGATTGTTCAGGCACTTGATGATTTTTTCTAGTGATGCTAAAATACGAATTTACTTACTTTTCGCCTACGCACTGATAAAATTTATGGAATTCAGTTACACTCATTTTACCATTTTTGTCCATATCAAACATCTCGAAAATAAGATGAGCTTCTTGTGGCGTTAAATGGAATTCTGTGATGAGCATAGATACTGCATTATCATGCGTCAATTGACGCACATTTGAGGAAGTGTATTTGTCAAAAATTGCCATCATTTCTTTCCTACAAAGTGTGTAAATGTTTATATGGCTACAATTCAAATGTTTGTATATAATACAATTCAATTGACTATATTACTACAATCCAATTGTCTGTATTACTATGTATAATCCAATTGTCTATATTACAACAATCCAATTGTCTATAGTACAATAATGTAATAGTCTGTATTATAACAATCCAATTGTCTATAGTACAATAATGTAATAATCTGTATTACAACAATCCAATTGTGTATATTAACTAACTACTATAATCTATATGCTATTTAGCAATTTAGTTTTGCGCTAATAAAAATTGTATTAGGTTTTTGTCTGATATCCGACTATGAATTAAATTATTTAATAATACACACAAATTAACTTACGGGTTCTTTTTATTTGTCATTTTATGTGTTTATATAAACTAAAATAAAACGTTTTGAACAGATAGTAAAGCACAAACACAGCGTATTCAGCAACAGTAACACCGTGTTTTCATCCAGATTACAATTTTAAAAAATAAATTACAACTTTGCTTAATGGAATTTGCTCTATCCTCCATAGTAGAAAAGGGGAAACATATTTTCCACTAGTTGCACAGTGCTACATAGATAGCTGGTGTTACATGTACAAAGCTAGCTTGAATGATTTACTTACTTTGAAACGGCCATACTCTCAATCAACTAGGCACCAGGATAACAGTATACAGACGAAAAATGTGAAATTATATCATTCCTCTTTATCAAATTTTCATCGAGCTAATATATAAAATGTATTGCTGTGCTGAATATGTTTATGTCCAATCAGACTGTTTACACATGCACATAAATATTCTGTAATGTATCGGGATCATCAAGTAGGATTATGATATGATTTATTAACAAAGAATGAAGAATGTATACTAAATAATCCAAAAATTAGAAAAAATGCAACGAAGCAGTTAAAATTTTACTATTTTTTAGTACCAAATATGGTGCACATATCACGAAAACGAAAAAGAAGTAATCAATTTCGTTGCTAACAATATATTATGTTCAAAAATAACTAAATCTTCAGTCTAATTGACCTTCTCATAGTACCTACTATTATTTCTTGTAATTTACTTTATTTTTGGAATAAAAATTCTGTTGGTACCTACTTCAAACATAAAATAATGGCAGACAGCAGCAACCCACGTGCATGATTTTAAATCCATTGAACTCAGCTCATATGCATGGACACAGATTGCTATATGCATCTGACATTTTCAGAAAATTTGCTTTATATATAAATATTAATTCTCATAAAAGCATTAATTAGTTATGACAGCTTGTATTTGAAAAATGCATGTAATTTTAGAACCAACGGAGTCCAATGGACCCCCAAGGTAAATGTAGGGTTGATGAAAATACACTCAACATTATAATGGTAAATGTGTTTTTTATTTTGAAATCCATTTCCCGGCAACGTCGCTATCTGTTGGTAGGTCAGAACCGTTGATTGAACTTTCGTTAGCAGCTAAGTGA
>JAUYWI010103461.1:0-11369 GCA_034780595.1 Parotoplana pacifica | reverse complement strand
CCACTTGACATGCCGTGGTCTTAGACTTTTCAAGTTAGTATTGATTATTGGTTTTTCAACTTTTTAGTTTGCATGCACTTTTTCAAAGAATGCAAACTAATTAAAGAGCTAGTCAAGTCAGCTTGTCCCATGCATTTATTAGTAAAGCCATTGTAATGGACAATAGGGGGACCGTAGCACCCAATCGAAATATTTATGTTAAATGAGTGTTTTCTGAAGATTGTGGCATTGAGACCACTTCTTGGAATTTGGCATTAGTCAACATTTTAAACTTCTGTTTTTGAAAAACAGTACGTCGTATTTTAAAAAAGGCTCATCTCTGTATCTCACCCAATTTCTATATTCAATGAATCTGATATTTGAAAGAATTCTGCTCATTGATGTAAACAAATGAGATTTTTAAAACTAATTTGAAAAAAGTGAAATGGCTTTATGAAGGCTATTCACTTTTAGAATGTTTTTGAAAAATACTGACTCATTCCAAGTGCCACACTCTTCAGAACACACTTATTTAACATACATCTAGAGAGGGTGGTACGGTTACTTTTGTCCAGGGTTGTAATAATCAATTACCTAAATTTTGAAATAATAGGACAGAAAAAGTTAGGCTCTAATATTCATTGATTAATTAGTTTTTACAAATTCACATAGTTTTTTCCTTCAAAATCCGTGGTATCCCTGTGCTTCCATGGCCCTCCAGATCCCCTGATCTAAATCCTATGGAGCACCTGTGGGATTATTTTGGACAACGCGTTCAGCAATGACATCCCCAAAATTTGCAACAGCTAGCTAACTATTTGCTACAGGAGTGGGAACAAATACCACAGCCAGTTATCAATAACTTGGTTGGGAGCATGAGTCGACGCATTAGAGCAGTGATTGAGGCCATACAAAGTATTGACACTGAGAATGCATATACCAACTTCCTTTGTAAATGATATGATAGTGAATAAATCTTATGAATACATAATATTTTAACATATTTTAAAAGGATAAAAATATTTCTTAACTGGCCAAAGCCAATGCACTTTAGTGTATATTATAAATAAAATCTGTTACATTAAAATGTTTTATAAAGGTGGTCATGTGTCCGGTAAATTATTGATTATGTACCGCAAAACACACCTACTTTAATGTATTGTTCCGAGTCATGATAGTATTTAGAACCGTTTTAGCAACACTATCTTTCATTAGTTTAAGCGATGTACCTGCCTATTTTGTTTCTCAACATCCGCGTATTTAAGTGCTGTACTACATTGAAGAAGCCTACTGGGCAAAACGTTTGTAGTGTTTAACTAATAAACTACAATCTCCTATCCGAAGAATTCACTTGTTATAAATAATTACAGATAGTTAATTAAAAAAAACACCAAATTCTACAGATAAGTCCATCTCAGTGGAATTAGTCTGTTCAATCTAGTTGACAGATTATTTCTATATCTTCATGAAATTTTTGTTTAGAATAAATTGACAAATATAATTCCAGCGTCATTATCAGCTAAATAGGAAATTGACCAAAACAGAGGGCTGGAAATATATAGCCGATACAAGAATTGATTTCTAACAAATTTCGACGAGAAAACACTTGCTTTGCTGGATTTTTCAGAATAATGATATTTAATTCTGAAAAACCAAAGAAAACAAGTATTTTAAAATGGCAAAATTGTAATTGAAACTTTTATAGAATAAAATCTTAGTTATTTATTTCCAGCCCCGTAGTATAAACAATAGTACACTGGCCTACTTAGACAAATTCAAACGTAATTTTAATTTAGCTTGCCATGACAACAGGGAAACAATACCGATATAATATCTCAGTAAAAAATCAACTGCAACTTGACGGTATTGTAACCTGAATGTGATGCAGTCCATGGCTGTTGAGATCCAGCGGGACTAATCGAATTGCCACTTCCGTTGTTGGCCGCCCCAGCTGCATTCCTAATATGTGATCCCGTCGACGGGGTGGATGCACTACTCCCCCCTGGGTAGGCATTGGAAGCGGCACCCGCGTTGGGGGGCATGTAGCGAATAGCGGAGGGCCGTTCTGATGAGCTTCTCGATGCCGCCGCACTGGCTTCACCAGCCGAGTCCACTGACCGGGAGGCATTTGGTGGTTGAGGTGCCACGGAAGAATATTCCGGATAGGAGCTGCCTGCCGCCCCACCACTAGTGCAGGACTGGGGGCCTAAATAAACAAAAAGAAAAGGCTAGGTAAACAAAAAGTTCTTCACGCTCCCAAAACATCGAATAGTTTCGATAAAATAAAACACAACTAAATGAATCTAACCCGTAATAGACTTTGAACAGTCTCGTAGATTGAGGGTACTAGCCTAATCTTCTTTGTCTTTTTTAAATAATCAATAAATTAAATCACAAAGAATAACTGAAATGAAACGCACCGGCAAGCGCTGAAGCATACAGGCCCATCGTATCAGCAGGTGTGTACGCTGAAGCTCCTTGGGCAGCAGCACCACTGTTGGACCCAAAATGGTGGTAAGGTGGTAGACTCATGGCAGCCTCTAAACCCAATGCCGGACCGGAACAGGCGGGCACTTCAGAAGCTGTGGAACAGCCTGATGCAGCAGCTGCCGCTTCGGACTCTTGTAGAGCTCTATGAAACAACACACCAATAATTTTGAGTCATTATTTATTAATAGAAATTACAGAAAAAAAATCACAAAACTGATTTCTATAACTTTAATAAAATTTATAAAGAACAGGGCACAGAATTTTTCACTTCTCAAGATAATTACTAGATGATATGTGACAAAAATTGTTTTTCTTTGATTAAGCATGTTTTTGTTGTTTATTTTGTACTTATTAAATGAAAACTAATACATCATGAAGACGTAATTCGGCATGTAATTGATATTGAGTAATCTTCGAAGGCAGAAAACTAATATTTACAGAAAGCAACAGACGTCTGTCACGTCCAAATTGACTTCAACTGTCGTGTTGTCGATCCACTAGGGACTCAGCAATACAAATAATTGAAATCATCAATTATTGATTGGACCAAAATCACATAAATTACTCATAAACAATCGATTGCCCAAAAATACATAAATGACTCTCAAATCTAAACAAAACAATTGGATATTTTGAATTAGAAAACGTAATATGCATAAAGTATTAGAAAATAGGATCCCTCACTTTCCTAGTTGCTGGTCCGTAAAAATTAATTTTTTAAAACAATTAAATGGCCCAATTGAAGTAAAAAGGTTTCTGGGTCATTTCTAGTGGATTTGGAATGTTTTTATGCGCATTACCAGGTCCAGTGTCCAGTCCCAAAATCAGTGGACCTCACTTTGGATCACTTAGCACACCAAATATGAAGGAACTTAAATGAACTAGTCATATTTTATAAGAAAATTATTTGTCCAATTCATAAGTTTTACAATTTTATTTTATTTTTCTTTAAATCATTTCCCAGCTAAAAAAATAGATAATTGCGTTACAAGGTGATAGGTACAAAATTGAATCCTAAATGTTTGCTGTGGCTATGATGTAACAAAAATCGTTAAATGTCGGAATTAATCCTCCAGTAGGTACATTTTTATTCACAAATTATTTATTAGCAACTAATTTGAACTTAATCATACCAATTCAAGTAAATACTACTAATGCGGCTTACTTGGCTGAAGTTGTTGTAATCACCACATACTCAACCTCATCACTATAAGGATTGACAAAGGCAAACATACTGCTGCGCACAAGTACATAATCACCGGATTTCGTGCACATTCGGATCATAATGGTCATCACCTGACCCTTCATTTTCCAAGCTAAAATAACAAATTCAACTATGTTTCTTCAGAGATTTGCTTTCATACCAATCATAATAATAATGTTCTGAAGAATTAGAGAGAACTTTGATAGAAATAATTTTAAATTTCCAAAACTATTACATGTTGGAGAAGAAACGAAACAAGTTATTACACTAAATGGGAGCGACCTTCGTGTATGCATTAGCAGACTGACTACATATTGTATTTCTACATATCAGTTAGATTTAATATTACTGCTCTACGAAATCAACAATGTCCCACCTCTGTCATAAGTATCTTTAAGAAGGGGCTGGTCGTCGGAATGAACGAAATCAACAAGAAGTTTGCTTAAGACTTCTTGACTTTGAAAGCCAAGTAAATTGGTAATCCGTTGATCGCAGAAGGTGAACTTGGTGTCCTCGGCGTGTCGCGTAATAAACTCGTGTTGGCGATGCGGGGACAGGTCCATTGTGTTGGCCACACTGGTAACCTGTAGGCGACATAGGGCCACTAAACATTGATTTATTTGACTGGAATCATCCGCATCGCTGGAGAGATCTACAACAACAAAAAACAGAATTCAGTTAAAGTGCACTGTGTTGACATATCTCCATACATTTAAACAAATTCTTAATAAATGGATTTCAGAAGATTTGTTGTAGTTTTTAGCAAAAATCAATAAAATAGACCATAGAGTTAATAAATTATTGAAAAATACTTTTCTTAAGTAACAGTAGTAATACAGACCTAAATTTACTCTTTTTGTACCCAATGACGTTAGAAAGTAAAAAAATTGTTGATGTATTCTGTATGAAATTACTCTAAACCTATGGCAAACAGTAATGAGATTAATATTTAAAAAAATTAATAACTAAATGCAAAAATGTACTTTTACAATTTCTGTTTTTTCTTTCAATAAATGACCAAATTGAAATAGATATATTAGGAAAAATGGCTACCCGCCAGACTGAATAGAGAACTGGGTGATCTGTATATTTATAAAAACTGACAGAATACAACATTTAATGCTTAACAACAGCCCCCCCCCCCCAATTTCCTTTATAAAACTTACTAGATTGTTGTGAGGGCCAATTCTTTAGATAACCGGTGACATGAACAAGAGCAAATTGTTGGCCATCCGGACTAGGGCCAAGTGCATTCCTTTGGCGCAATCGAACGGTTCTACTGGACGATAGCTGATCTACTGGCACGCTACCGAGACGCATTCGGCAGATGAAACCTCGCCGAGATCCCATACAAACTCGCATTTGAGCTGAACAGAACCAGAAACAACAACAACAAAAGTTCATAAAAAACATGAAATGACTCTACTTGCGGCTAATTTTTAAAAGTAGAACGCGCAGTAGAATTCAGCACCATTTAATTTGCCTCTGCAGTCGATTAAATAGATTGTTTGGGTAATAATTCTGAATTAGAATTCAGATAAATCTTTTTCACAAATTAATTTTCTTTTTATAATTATGATTTATTAGTTCTTCAATCAACCTCTAAGAGTCAGGATCAAGTAAACTGAAGTCGGCTTAGTACGTCTGATATTAGTGGCAAAATAATCTAATGTCCTTTTTACCAAAGTATAGGTACTAATAAATTAAGATTTGATTAGCAACTACCAATTTCAAAATAATTTCAAATAAAAATACCTGCCAGTAGTAAACTAATGACCCAAAATTAAGGTACTGACTGACTGGCATTTTAAAAAATAAATAAAAAACACGATCACTTTCAAATAAAATTAAAAATTAGCTTCACAAGAAACAGCGAAGCTATAAACCAAGACCTCTACACAATTAAAGAATGTAATTACGAAGTAATAAAATATGTATAGAAGAAAGTTGTCCAGTCATAAAATACATTTATGTACATACCAACTCTATACTCTGTGTGTTTAAATTACATGATTTTAGAACAACACAATAAACTGTCCCCCTTTTTGACTATCAAAACTTGCTCACAAGGTTAACGATATGTAAGTAACTATACGAAGTAAATTTATTCAATAATACTGCATTGTTTCCGTCTTAATGTAGATATTACAAAATTATGTCAACAAAAGATTCTTACCATAAAATAATGTAACTATATTATACTTGCACTGAATTAAATTACAGTGAACTAATCAAATCCAATAGAAAAATAAAACAAATACCTATGTAGATTGTTCTTGTACCTACCTTATGTATTATTTAAACATGATAAAAATTTAAAGAAAAACCTTCTGTAGATTGTTTAATAACTTTAAAATGAACCATAAACAAAACGAACACATTTAAAGTGTCCTAATTTGAAACGGATTATAAAAAATAATATAAAATAAAATGTCTCATCTTTAAAATGTTTGTATATCACAAACAAATAATTTTTAGACAACTAAAAAGTAATCTGTATGTATTTAAAGTTTAAAGATCGAAAAACTTTCAAGCAAATCATTTTGTGGCACAAAACATCATTTGCTCTCAAATATTTCTACTAAAGAAAGTAAATTGTTCTGTTTAGTTATATTTCCTTTACTCTGTTGAAATCTAAAACCTATCTTCAGTAATATTCATAGAAACATATCTATGGTAACACTCGTATCTGTCAGTGATATTCTATATTTTTCACTAATATCAACAAGAAAGTCAATAAACAAATTCAATCCCAATAAGTTCTTCAGGTTGAACAATAACTAAAATGTCTTAAAGAAGCAGAAAAACATCAAACTCTGGACATTAAAAACTGTTTTTGCACAATTTGGAGCCAGCTAGCAGTGTAAAACAAAATATGAGACGGCGGAAGAGGCAAGCGAGAAATAGACAAGACGACAAATTTTGTCTGATTTAATCAAAATTACTCTACAATTCTTATTGAACTGATTGCACGGAAGAAAAAAATCTATGAGAAAACTAAAATGATGTTTTAAAACTACATTCAAACATAGTTTCATTTTAACTAAGAGGAGTGAACAAGTTTCAGAAGATATATACACACACACACACACACTGGTTGAGAAACTAACTGACAAACAGAGAATTTGAAAATATATCCGGCTAACATAGAAAGATGCTAACGCTTGAAATAAAATAAGGCAGCTATTCGGTCTTGGAGTAGCGGCCAATTCATTCTATAATACGAATAAAGGAAAAAGGTAATTAAGTCGAGATGTTCAGTGCAAAAGCTTGCATCTACCATCAAAACGGTAATATATCAAAGCAACCACAAAGCCTGACTGGAAAGGAGTGAGAAAAGCATGCAACTGAATCGAGCGTGCACGCAATCCAAACGGCAGCTTTTCGCGCCTTCCCGTCTCTCCCACGACGCTTAAAAACCTTGGCTTGCTACACCGAGGCAGCAAATTCCAGTGGCATCCTGCCTATTATTATTATCGATAATGAGCACATCATACAGGGAAACCTTGCAACTGGCTCAAAATATTACATCGTTGTTATTTTTTGTTTCACATGCCATATTATACGAGTATGCAATAAACATTTTCTTAGTTTTGAGTTGCACTAAAATATTTCTCGACAAAAATACGATACCAACTGAATCTGCTTATATACCAATCTCCGGCAAACAACTGGTTACTTAAGAAATGAAAACTATTTTTTAGACTTAGAGGGATTCATAGATACAATATTGATTTGACATTTCTCTGAACTAAATCCCAAATCCCACAACACATCACATTCTGACAAACTAAAATAATAGCAGAGCATTTTAAATGGTTTAATTAAATATTTAATTATATTCGCTTAGCTATCTTGTCACAGGAAAAGTAGTTAACTTTATATAAATGATATTCCTTTTGCGAAATAATTTATTCATGTCATGTTTCGTATTTCATTACTTTTATAATTATGAAAATCCAGTAAAAATAACTATAAAGAATTGGAAAAACTGAATTCCATGCCTCAAACATAAATGGAAATCAATTGAACAATATACCCAGAAAAACACTCTTCAAAGGGATCAAAGACATAAATCCAAAAAATTGGGGGAAAAAACAAACTACTATATCTTTAAACAGATAAGTCACGAAGTCACCTAATGTTTAAAAACTAGTTTTTCGCTAACTGATATTAAACGACAATACAAAGAAACAATATTTCCATTTCCTTCTTGCCCCACCTTCAGAGAAGAACACCAGGCTAATCCATTGCATTAGCTGAATCTCATCTAGTTAGAATAGAAACAAACATACATGGATAGAGTAGACTATTATAATTATGAATTCTTCTATCATTTATTATCTTTCGTATACTCCAAAAATCAATATTGCCCAAGATTCATTCGCACAATTAAAAATTTAACAGAAGTAACAAAAGAGCTGTCACATAAAAGAAAATCTAAAGTAAACCCAAAAATGTGAGGTAGCTATACACCACTTACTATAAAATGTCCCTCACAAATTCACATATTGCATAAAACCAAACTCAAGAAGAATCAGTTTTAGAATTTTCTGCTTGTCTCCATTAACTACAGGCAGAACAATAAGAAAATAACGGCTGTGTTCAAAACCTAGAGATTACTCACAGGGGAACAATCAATAAGTTGGAAGGTGAAAAGAGAGAAAAAATATATAGGAAACAGGAAGGAATCATACCTACAAGTAGAGCGCATTAATACAAGGAGACAACCAACTGGGATGATGATCGTTAACAAAACTCGGAATATTGTTTTCACAACTCAAATAGCACCACCACAACTAGACGGAAATCCTTTGTTAATAACCTCTTCGATTGTAAAGAAGGCAGTGGAATAACACAGATAGCTACATAAAAATGACAATCCTGATTACGATGGAATTTGGACGAGATAGGTGTCATATGTTCCTTCCGTCGTGTTTAGTATGTAGCATTCCATGGATGGTCCGTTGCTAGGTCAAAAGTGCACTATTTGTTAAAACTAAACTTCCAAAAACAAACTTTTACAGACCAGTTTTGAGGTGTCAATTGGATGAACCACTTTACTTTTAATATGAAATTCTTGATTTTATCTTATACCGTCGTCTAACATTTTGTTGTTCTGTATTTTACGCTTCATTTATCTAGCTATTGCTATAAATCTCCTTCAAACAAGCTCAGAAAGCAATTGTCTTACATCCTATAGAACAACCCCGTCAAGAAATAACGATACACTTTCAATTTTAAATTACAAAATATTCTTTTTCATCCTTTTCTACCACAGAATTTTTTTTAATGAATTTAATCAGAATTCATACAAATTACAATATAAAATGTATCAACTTAGTGTCAAAATTCTCAAAAATTTCATTAAAAAGTGAGATGAAATGATTTTAAAGGTATAATATATTACTATAAATACAAAAATCTTGTAAATGTATTCATTTAACAATAGCTGTTTATTAGATAATGCGTAATTAGCACAATGAAAGGAACTTTTCAGTAAATGATTCACAACTTTATTAAATAATTTGAATTCATCATAAGTAATCTACAATAAATCGTTTTGAACCACACAATTATTTTTGCACTCGTCTGTATAAAATAATATTAATAACAAAGTTAAAACCAAAATGAAGCACTTACACTGATGGCCATCCTTCTTAACAGTTCCCGTTTTCAAGTCGAGGACGCGTGTACCACTAGAATTATCAGACGAAGAAAGTTGTTCCCGAATCTTTTCTGCATCGTCGGGATGGCAGAGATCGTACAAACTGCGCTGATACCAATCAGACTAAAAACAACACACACAACTAAGTGCAAGCTATAAAAAATATAATATTTTCAAAGTCTGTAGTACAAAATATAAAATTGAAATTCCGTTCAAATCTGTCAAAAGATATTCATTTAAACCAAATGTTAGTCGGTGACAAGTGGATAAAAGAATTGGAAAATGAAATCGCAATTATACGTCAAAAACTAAAACCCACTCTGTATACTATTTAAATGAAATCAACTACACTTGCACTAATTATATGTGTCAGAAGTCACCCAAACCAATTGCAAGTGTCACGATATTAAAGGATATGAAAATAAATTAACAATCTACAATTCTTATGAAAGAGACAACTTTTTGAATATTAAACCAACAATAGTTTATAAAAGTAGAGTAGACAATAATTTATAACAAATTCCTTAAAAAGTTAGATTTTCATAAGTATGGACATGATATCTTATTATTTAGAAATTTCCAAATAATAAGATATTCGCGTTGTATTTGACAAAACTATATTTTAAGAAATGCAGATAATATTTAAAAACCAAATCAAAATCTGATAAAACAGTAAACCAGCCTATTACTAGTAAGTATTGGCATTTCAAGTATTTACATTTTTAGATAACAATCTTTAAAAGATTGCTTACATATTTTTAATGGCAAAAATCTATATAATAATTCCCATTACCTGACTTTGATTAAGGACGGCAGTGATGGAATCAGATACATAAACCACTCGCCCCGTATCACTCTGACACACAAAAAGAAAACCATCAGCAGCCTAAAATAAAAAAGATAACTAAATTTTAAAACTAATCCACATGAAAAATTATCCGGTATATAAAATGTAGAACAATAATTTTTGGTATTTTTATTTTCATTAAAAAATTATCAGCTCTATGTCATTCATATTATATACGAATTAAATTAGACTGTGTTATCCAGAAATTATTAACTGTGTAAAGATATTTAGAATTTAACCAAAATAAAGTAAAATCCTAAATAGTTATCTTTCTGTGAACTTTTTCATTCGATATTAAAACTAAAGTATAAGCATAGTTAATACATAAAAATGATACATTAGATCCTTAGCTGTAGCTAGCTAAATGGTATCGCATAAAACAAAACCAAAGCACATATTTCTATGCGATTCTTACCTCTAGGATAAGATGCTTCAGTTCTTGATCAGAAAGAAAGGACGGTTTGTAGGAACCATTTGTTCCTGTATTTCCTGTACCTAAAATACACAAATCAAACAGCCCTTAGACAGCAGACATGGTAATAAGAAGGCATTCGATTACTAAATCTAAATGGTTTTACTTTTAAATATCAAAACAATGACACAAAACATGAAAAACACTGGCTGGTAGACAAAATAAATATACTTTTACACATCCTACCAGATATATCTTGTACAACCTACCCTAGACAGACATATATTGTACAACCTACCCTAGACAGACATATATTGTACAACCTACCCTAGACAGGCATATATTGTACAACCTACCCTTTAGACAAACATACCTTGTACAACCTACCTTTTAGACAGACATATATTTTGTACAACCTACCTTTTAGACAGACATTCTTGTACAACCTACCCTAGACAGACATATTTTGTAAAACATACCCAAGACAGACACATCTTGTACAATCTACCTCTATAAACAGACATATCTTGTACAATCTACCTCTATAAACAGACATAAATCTTGTACAAACTACCTCTATAAACAGACACATCTTGTACAACCTACCTCTATAAACAGACACATCTTGTACAAGCTACCTCTATAAACAGACATATCAATCTACCTCTATAAACAGTTATATCTTGTACAAGCTACCTCTATAAACAGACATAAATCTTGTACAAACTACCTCTATAAACAGACACATCTTGTACAACCTACCTCTATA
>JAUYWI010103450.1:0-11369 GCA_034780595.1 Parotoplana pacifica | reverse complement strand
TCTACCCTTTCGTCCTCTCCTTCTACCCTTTCGTCCTCTCCTTCTACCCTTTCGTCCTCTCCTTCTACCCTTTCGTCTTCTCCTTCTACCCTTTCGTCCTCTCCTTCTACCCTTTCGTCTTCTCCTTCTACCTTTTCGTCCTCTCCTTCTACGCCTTTTTTTTGCTTTCCTGCGCCTCCTCTTTGCTTTCCTGCGCCTCCTCTTTACTTTCCTGCGCCTCCTCCTTGCTTTCCTACGCCTCCTCTTTGCCTTTCTGCGTCGTCTCCTTTTTGCCTTCCTACGCCTTTTGCGAATTTTCCTGCGATTTCTCCTTATTCTCCTTCGTATTTTTCGGCGAACACGTCTAGCTCTTTTTGGTCTCCTACGTGGCTTTGGAGCAGGTCTTGGTGCGGGCATTGGAACTGGAGCTTGCCCAATTCGAGCTTTGTTACAAGGTTTCTTGCGCACTTGATTTATCAAAGATGAAGCTTTGCTTTCTTTTTCACACGTTGGATGTTTTGATATCGTTTGACACTTGCAGTTATTGGCTAAAACACAAAATAACATTGCATAAGAAATCTCCAATCATTTGTAGTTCTTCAATTACATAGGGATTCTGGAGGAAATACAATGAAGTAATCATATTCTCTACATGTAAATGTATGTGGGTGTATGTACATATGCTACATTAAATTATGAAAAGTATCTAGTATGTGTGTGGTTCTTTCAGAGCAACAATTACACATTTACCTAAATGGCTACTGTTCTGACCTACTCTTTTATTTACAAAAATGTCTTTTAACTGCTGACAATGCTCTTCTGTCTGGAACTAGAGCCACTTTTAACACCAGAATCAGTTAACCAGTGTCCAGACTTCTCCCAGAATTTGGCATTTTCTTAGCATGCGCCATGCATTTTTAGTTCCATGAATTATATCTATTCTTCTTTTGAAGGATTATCAGAATTCAATTCATTTTCCCCAAACATACGATAAAGAGTACATATAAAGAAAATTACATGTAGAAACGTCTCAAGCATTTTGTAATAGCAAGCAACCCACTTCTTCACAAATAGTTTAATATAAAGGACAATAACAAAATATAATCAGATGAAATTTAATAGTTGTTCAGTAAACCTTTGAAATCCAGAAAGCAGTTAGCAATATGCCCAAAAGCATTAGAACGAATACCATTGCTTCGGAAATGTCTACTTTGAACCTAAGAGACCAGCATCGTGTTCATGATTTATAAAGTATATATCGTTCCTTTACCAATTAAAAAATACAGTGAAACCTCAAACATCAAGTCTTCCTTCTAGTTAGCATGACCAGTCAATTGTCAAAATTGTAGAGTTTTAAAAAATAAAAACAGACCTTCCCTGAGAATGGAACGCAGGTAATAATTTTCACTGAGCAGGAAGACTTTCGTACAAACACACTAATGGGCAGTTAATTCAGAACACCAGAAAAATAAAACCTGAGAGCAGGGCTCAGAGGACATATACACAAAGTATGAAAATATCAATCAGACAATTTGACCTAATCACTAACGTGATTATATTTTGTATGTAGTCAAATAAAATTTAAACCAATATAATTATAGGCTAAATTTTAAAAAATTGTTTCAATAGAAAAACCGTCAATGATCTGAAGCGGTGGCCCTTTTATAATCTGAAGGGCCTTTAGGCAGCCTTCGGACCAGGTCCGACTAACCTGCTAAGCTAACAATGCTTTCTATAGATCGATTTTGGACTACAATTTTGCATACATATGCTTCATGTCAAATGGCGAACATTCTTGACTTAAAAAAATTAAAAATAATTATATACTAAGATGGGTTGACGATATCAATCAGGAACTTTAACAATTTCTAGTTTTGGATGCATACCAATGTCCAATTATCTTGTAATTTGGAATACAAGTACCTTTAGTAAAGATGACAATTTTAAGCTAATAGGTTTATTGATTGTTTAAAATTCAGTTAAATGTTTCTAAAATCCACTGTTTAAAATAATCTTAGTATGGTTTTCAAAAATTCACATATAAAATTTGAAAGCCACTAGAAGCAATGTGTCAGAGTATATTGTTACTTTTGAAAAAGCCGTAATGTTCCAATTTATTAAAAAAGACAGATTTATATGTCTTTAGGATCGAACTTGGGCTATTTTTAGTGCCGTCCCATGACCTTAGGGGTACCTAATCAGATACAAAAGATCCGCAGCACGGATAATTTGTGTATCAACAAATACAGTACCTATTGTTATAGTTTAGAATCATTGGTATAATTTATTTGATAATTTAATCATTACAAAAAAGAATCATTCATGTTCCGGTTTCAACTAATATGTTTTGGCTATTTGAATCTGCAAAACCAATGATTTTTGTGGTATACACTCAAACAAAGACTTTTAATGCGCAGTAAATGTCTTTGACTTAAACCAATTTGATTTCTAGGTGTTTTAGGAGCATTAGTTTCAGATTAAAATTACTCTGTGATATTGGCCAAATTATAAACAACATTGTATTAAACTAAACGCACGAATCTTATATTATCCTCTCATAGAAATATACGATTAATTTAACAATTACAATTTTTTTTCTATTTTTAGAATACTGTGTTCAGTTGTTTCATAGCTATTAAATTATATAGTTATATGAATATAATTTAACATCACTATGGTTGTATTACTATGAAACGTATAAGTAGTACGACAAGATAAATTAAAGCTTTTATTTGGTTGTATATAAAATCACTAGATAGAAATAGTGACTTTTAAGTTTTTTTCATATTGTGTTGTTGCTAGACAATTGTATTCTTTTTGTAAATAGCCATCAAATCTAGGTGCAGTTATTAAACCTTAACATACTTTACTTTAAGGCTAATATTTTCGACAACATTTTTAACGAATTAAAGAAGTTGATCAACTTATGTTGAACAACTTATGCAAGTTTCGTTTTTACTTCTTTCTGAGAAAACGATACAATAACGATTGGGTAACTTAAGTTTTCTGTGAATGATATTATAGTGAAATAATAGCTCTTACCAGTTTCACAGGTGCATCTTTTCTTTTCGATTTCGACGCATTTGGTTCCTGCTTTACAAGTATTGTCTCTACTGGAACATTTTCCTAAAAGAGAAACAGGAAACAAAATGTAATGTTTAATATGTCTTTTTAGTTACCAACTTTCTATTTCAAAACTTTCCAAGTTTCTTGGTTGACTTTAAAATCTTTGATATCTTGACAAGACAATCAAGGAAAATGGAAGGGCAAACTAAGGATCTCATGACAGATCAATTAACTTGAAAACTCCAATTTGGGTACAATAATTTAAATATTAAAATTTTTAAAACAAACAAAAAAAAGAAATTATCTCTACAGTGTCAGGAAAAGAGTTAGGAAATATCTGATCGTATACTAGTTTATTTGGACTGACTGATTTCTCTATTGGAATGTAAGAGAGTTTGTTGGCAATCCCTAGTATTTCATATTTTTTATGAACTAATTGAAAACTCTTAATTAGCATTTCCAAATGAAATAAATATCTTTATAAATGTAAACAAACAGTTATAGTTAGGAATATTGTTGTTTATCGTTATAAAATACGAAGCTTTCTACGAACATCTAGAGGGGTGTGTACATTGATCTAAACTAGATAAAGATCAATGGGTGTGTAGCCATGATTCTATCTAGGCCTATTAGCTCTCTATGCCTTGCCACAGTTTATAGGATTCCTAAAAATAGGCTAAAGTTTGGACATCTATGAACATAACATATTTTAAAACCTAGAATAAACAAATTTAGTGAATCGATTGTCGTTTGCCAGGTTAACAGGGTATACAAATTCCATATAATTCGGTTCATTGATTTTCTAATGTTTAAAGTTCTTTATTCATTATTTCTTCATAACCAAAATGGTACCTAAACGTTATTCGATTTAAATATATTAACTATCTAAGAGACTATAGAACTCCGTTTTAGTCTTGTTGATACATATCCGAACAACCACCTGGAAACGAGTAATGTGTAAACTGAAATTTCTACTAGTGGAGCAGAGTAAAATTAGAGGCTGATTGCAAAGAAATTACGTTATGCCTGAGATATAGTATTTTAAAGTTAGTAGGAATACACTAAATAAATGTAAGGCTTATCTCCATGGTTTTTCATTAAGCTAATTTCAAAATTGAACCATATGTCTACAACGAATTCAGTTGTTTCCATTTCAGAAACGTTAGCAAACATGTTTTCCACGTCAAATGAAACTAAGAAGTCTTTACTGGATATTTAAAATTGTTGAATTTCTTTATGCAAATGAGAAGGAATCATTGAGAGTAAAACAATTCATAGCTTCAACTTTTCATCAAGTCATTTGTCGAGATTGAAAGTGTACATGCCATTTGGGCCCTGGGCAGGGTAGGCTTAATTTTATTGTTTCATTACACCAAATTTCATTTAAATCGGTGTACTACTAACACATATTACTCGTTTCTAGGTGGTTTCTAGTGTGTATCTCCAACATTAAAAGGTACTTTTTAAATTCCTTTGGACACTTAAATTTCATTGAAATCGGTGCTGCAGAAAGAAAGAAACATTTTTAGATAATGACTAACTTTGAGGATTCATAACTCGAAAACCAATGAACCGTTTTCTATGAAATTCGCAAACTTGATTACCATGGCAGAACCCAACCTACTGACCGAACTTGGTTGTTTTAAAAAGACGTCCAAAGTTTAGCTTATTTTGGAAATTCCTATAATACCTATACTCTGGCAAGGCTAGTTTGGTCATAGAACTAACGGCCTGTTGTCATAAGTCTAGATATGCATCAGTAAAAATATCAGTATTAAATATCACAACACAGAAAACACTACTAAGAATTATTTTTTTATTTTATTAACGGTTGCACATGTTTGCAGGCACTGAAAGTGTACATCAGTAAAATAGTTGTCGAAATATCTCTCGCACGTCCTACCTTTTAAAGGCTGTAGGAAGGTTTTGACAAACCAGTGTGCGTTCATCCTAAAGGCGCACAGATAAAACAACAACAAAACAAGCAAAAATTGAAACTGAAACTAGTACAGTAAACAGGTAGGTAGGAGTTTAGCAAAAGAAACTGAAACACATAATTCTTTAAATGTAATTGAATTCGAACTATTTTTTGAAAATAAAACTATAGATAGCTCCAATTTCTTTAACTGTCTCGTTTTTTATACGTAATAGAGTTAGTTACAACAATAATTATGAATAACAAATATTGTGTCTGTTACCAGTAATTTAAATTTTCTCATTTCCATCAGACCCCTTTTGATGAAATTCATTTTGCTATATGT
This sequence comes from Parotoplana pacifica, assembly GCA_034780595.1. NCBI lineage: Eukaryota > Metazoa > Platyhelminthes > Proseriata > Otoplanidae > Parotoplana > Parotoplana pacifica. The sequence continues at coordinate 6,063 of JAUYWI010103450.1, read as the reverse complement.
AGCTACACCTATTGTGTTTTTTTCTAAGTAGGACTAAATTTGCTTGTCAACTTACTTCTTACGGTCCGCACAGTAGTCGTCGCCGACTCACTCAGCTGAATACTGACCACAATCAGAACGCAAACGACTGCTAAAGCAGACCTCATGTCAATTTTATCTGGCAGTAACTGCCTTGTTTCCAAAAGAAGGTCTTGATTGCCTTATTATTTGATATAAAACAATTTTGGTTTAATAATATTTTACTGAACCAGCGCTGCTTATATATATATCCTCTGGCTGACTTCGTTAGAAAATTTATAGCCTGCAACAACTGGGCCACGTAGACCATATATTTATGACCTATAGATCTTTGGGATCGTAAAATTAAAAAAATTGGATCAGCTTAGAAATTATTTTATCTGCTTGGAAAATTGATATGCAATTAGAGAAAACTTGAAACTAATGCAACACATGTTAAGGGAAAGTATTTTACGGCAGTTATTGTGTTATGTGTTTTATTGTTCATTGCGCAGAGTGTACCTACATCGATTGTTTGGATATAAAATTGTCGGATGAATACATTTTCTTCTAGTGTCATGTGGATCTGAAATTGAACAATATTATTTCTGCTGCAGCATGTTGCCAACAGATAATAAAATAATGCTCATGGTTTTTTTAAAGGTTTTGCACAAAATTTAAAATAATATTCATGCATGCAATAGCAGTTAAATTGAGTGGTAATTTACTTTTTATAGACTGCTGGTATCATAATATTCTCCTTCCTTGGGCGCAAAGAGCGTAAAGACCTGATGGTTAAAATGTTCAAAATGTATATTCCTAAATGTATGACACAATGGATCTGGTAATGCATCTGTGAGGTTAAACAATGTGAACTACAAGTGCTTTCTCAAGGTAGCGTTCTGAGGAACGGGTAGCCGAACGGCAGGTCCCCGGTTCGAGACCTAGTTGTGGCACACTTGCTCAGTTTCAAGTACTTGGTGAACAACGTTTTGGAAATATTCATGGAATAGACTAGCCATCTCTGACCCGCCTGATAAATGGTTAAGGTGTCGCCATGGTAGCCAGTCTAACCCAATGACCATTGAGAGGTTGTTAGTTGATCGGTTGTCCCGTGTATAGTTCACAAACAGCAATTATTTAACCAAGAATGGTGCATCATTCTTTCTTAAATAACATAATTTTTATTGATTTTTATTGACTTTCACTCCAACCTTGCCAGATTTATAGAACTTATGAAAATTCAAGATAAGATTGTATTATAAGATTTAAATATCATTGTAGCAAGAAAGTTAATGTTTTACTATGTGTCCAACACTGAAGGGGATGATAGTACTACTCCCCCCACTAGAAAATAAAATATTGGAACTTTTTCCCAGAACGCATCAACTGATTTGAATGAAATTTGGAATTTAAGTCATTTTAAATCATTTAGAGGCATTTAATTGTCATAAAACTCAGTTTTAAAAACATCCGATATGGTGAGTCTCATAGACCTGCAAGAATTAAAAATTTAAAAATTGAGCCATCCAATTTTTTCTAACGGGTGCATGCAATAATTCGAAAATTAGATAGGTTTGTACATGATATATTCGAAAAAAATGTCGTGTAGAAAACCCATATGACAATTGTCACCTATAAACAATTCGTATAATTGTTCGTATTTAAAAATTCGTAAAACTATTACGTAGTAGGTTAAGTAAAAAATGAACAGGTGGAAGGTTCTTTACACATCGAAGTTTATGAAGATCATGAATAGTTTCGTAAAATTACTTTACATCATCAGACTTTAAATTTGATGTTTTCATTAATTACGTGAAATTAAGTCAACAATAATAAAGCAAATATTAAATTAAAATAATAAATTAAACAGAAAATATAGCAGAAAGCTAATATTGTCGTCTGTACAAATTTTCTTGTCTTGACGATCAAGACTGTTCCAACATTGGGCAAACTCATCGAAACTTTAGCTACAAGAATCAAGGAATACAATCGTTTGGGACAATTGTGAAAAATGTGAAAGTGGTGCTCAACTCTTCAAACAATTTAAGATTATGACATTCATAGCAATAGATTTAATATATCTATAAAAGAAGCTATTTATTTTAAACAAGTTAATCCCTTATGGAATAGATTGTTGTTGAACTGTGGAACTAGGAATTTTCTGAGGTGTTTAATAAACTTTCTGTTATTCTCTCTGTTTAATTTATTATTTGCTTTATTATTATTGATGTTAATGTACATATAACAAATTTAAAGGCTTAGAGGATGTAAAGTGATTTTTTACTAAACTAGTCATAATCTTATGAATAAACTTGGATGTATATAAATCTTTCTCCTTTTCATTTTTCTCTTTAAACTACGATTTTACATACATAGATGGAATGACAGTGGACAATTCGACCCTCTTAACAGCACTAGGTATCATATTTAGAGTTAAAGTGGAGTTGCCTTGATTGTCAGAGAAAAGACAAAGAAAAGCATCATTAGTTTCAACACGGTTAGCGACCGCATTCTTACTGCCAAATTCAATACCAAACCTTTCCCATGTCTATGCTTCTACTAACACTCATAATGAAGAAACCTCCATTGCTTTCTATGAGAAATTACAGTCCGTTGTTGAACAAGTCAAATCTAATGAGATCTGTATTATGAAGGGAGATTTCAATGCCAAATTAAGGGAAGGCGTGGAGCTGACTGGTGGCATTGGACACTAGGCCTTGGAACGCAAAAAGAAAATTGACAAAGGCTAGTTGATTTCTGTACAGCAAACAAGCTAACTTAGTACCATCCACAATGGCCGCAACTAAACAGGAGCCAACTGTGAACTCTGATCACAAACTTGTTGCAACAAATTTTATAAGACAAAGAAAAAGAAACCAATAAAACGTTTCAACCTTGCCAAACTGACTAACCCAAATATTCGCACCCAATTTGAAAATGAATCAAATGAAGCAGTTATAAAGGAAACAAAAGACCATAATGAAATCTGGAACAACTATGCTTCAACTATTAAAATGTTGCCACTAAAATCTTAGGACAGGCTGTAAGACCACAAAAAGGCAGATAATTGGATTAGTAGAGTAACCTTCAATTTCTTCAAGAGAGAAGAGATGTCCGCAAACACAAACAAAATGAGAAAATCAAAGAACTCAACAAGAAGATAAAGAAAATCCTCTGGAAGCACAAGAAAGGAATGTGCAATGATTAATGATTTTGACAGACTACATAAAGGGAAAGCCATGTTTAGAAAGATTACCTCTTTAAAGAAAACTGACTTTAAGGGAAAACAAAATGTTATCAACAAGAAAGATGGTCACACACTCACTAATCCATTAGAAGTTTAAATCGATGGAAGGAGTATGGTGCTGAGCTTTTCCGTTAACCAGCAAAATACTTTTACCACTTTACAATCCCAGTTACCACCAAGAAAGAACAGGCTCCACTGCTCTCAGAAGTGCAAAATGCCATCAAGAAACTCAAACGTAACATATTGGTAGAACTGGACGCTAATCCAACAACAGAACTGATTAAATTCTCCGGTGACTTGGCAACCAAAACACTTTACAATCTCTGTGTGCAGATCTGGAATACAGAACAATGGCCCGAAGCTAGGAAAGAACAAGAATTTGTGGTGCTCCACAAAGCAGGTAATCTGAAAGACTGTGAGAATTACCGCACTATTGCACTCATACAAAATGCCAACAAAGTGGTGTTGATTATTTTGCTTGACCGCATGAAGGGAAAAATTGGAAGAGAACTCCCAGATCAACATGCGGTTTCCGAGCAGGAAGAGGCACACCAAACATGCTAGCAATTCTGCAATCTGTGATTGAAAAGATAAATGACAGCATTGACATAAAACTCCACGCTTTATCTGGGTATATTTCCGCACTTTGGTTCGGACACCTGCTGTTTGGTCCAAATACAAGTCCCAAATGAACCTAAGGTCTTTTCAATCGATGGCTGGTGACTCACTAAGGAGCTATTTTGCCCGTTGACAGGTATTGTTTTTAGTCCAGTGGGGTGTCCACATACCCTCTTTACCCAGAAAGCCAGGTGGGGGTACCTTACCGACCACCTGATCATGATGCAGGTAGTACTGGATTACATGGCACCAGTTGTAGTTGATCACCTGACCTGAATAGGTAATTAATATAATAAATTTTGTATTTTTATTCAGGGTGTTCATAGTTATTGCTTTTTCAAATGATTCTTTCTCACTTTAAAAGTTCAACTTCAATTCCTGTGAAACTTAAAATAAATGTCAAACACATTTGGCAATATTATGTATCAAAATTTCGTTCTAAAACTTGAATCAAGCTAATGGTTGTGACTTAAACTGTCTCAGTTCATTGTTGCCAACGGGTGACATTTTGAGCATGCCAGATGAATGTTATTGCATTTGTTATAACACTATTGCAATATTATATTCCAAAAATAAATTTTGTTATAAACAAGATGGTAAATAATTTTTTTCCTACAGATTTCATATTCAATTTCACTAATTTACAGTGAATTTTTAAAAATTAGCATAACGTCTGTTTTAACTACCTTATACGTATATACCTATGTATTTTTAAATTCAAATTTTAGCACGAAATTTTGATATTCAAAATATCCAGCTATTTCAGATGAATTAAAGTTCAACTTTTTAAGAATGAATCATTTCAAAAAGCAAAAAAAAAAAATTGAATACCCTGTATAATTTGTACACATAAGAGTAATGGTAGAATATTTTGTACTATTGTGTCGGCTTTTCAAATTTACTCTGCAATGATGCATGCATACTACACAATTTTTATATCAGCAAATAAAAAAACAGTACATTTTACAATAGTTAATTTTTGGCGTGCATACTTTTCTTGATTATTACAATCAGATAATTGAATAATACAACAATTATTGTTAGTAATACTATTCACAACCCAAATTGTTTTGGTGAAAGCAAATCATAAAAAATCATGATTTCGCATAATATAGTTGATGATCCAAAATGAAATGAATTTGAGATTCTCCAAAAAATGGATGTTTCTATGATTCTTTTATATAAATTAACTCTTTGTGGTTAGCACACTTAAACCGATTTTTCACCTGACGATCCTCCAAAAAATTGGTAGATAAATTATAAACAATTCATATTGAAATATTGATTTTTATCCATGGGGTGCAACCTAAGAGCAAAAACTTTTGAAAATTTACATTTTGTCACAGAAAAAAATGAATTGATTTTTTTAAACTCTGGAGGAATGTGAAAAAATTCATTAAAAAATATTTACCCAAAAACTGTTATGATTTTTGATGCCCAAATTTAGCCATTTCTGAAAATCCTACATATTTAGATAAGAAAGATTTGATTTCGTCATAAAATGAGAAAAATTCATTGAAATAGCTTCAATTTTGGCATATAGTGAGTGGCCGAAAAGTATTGGGACACAGTGAATGAACCTATGCATACAACAGAAAGGTTAGCAGCATTTACTGTAGATTTTGGAAAGTTTCTATTTTTCTTTTAAATATTTAAATTTAGATTTCCATTATACTCATAATTGAATTTTGTGTAATTAAAATTAAAATTCTGAAATTAAATATCCTGTTGTACTTTTTAGCCACCCTGTATATTTCTTATCTGTCTAATACTTTATTAGTGTACCAAGTAAACATGTCCTAACTTTAATAAACAGAGATTATGAAACAGATATTTTATTGAGAAATATTTTTTCGCATATCAACATTTCGTCAATCTGAAGCTATAAATTACAAATACTAAAGTTTGGGTATACATACTACGACAGTTAACTGCAAGTTAAAGGATTATAAAATCTATTTACAAAAGAACGCATTCTCTGTGTGTAATGGCATAAAGGCCACACTTTTAAACAGATTTGTGACATTGACATCTCAAATCAACCCTTATAATTGCGGACATGACGGGTATATTTAAAAAAATAATTTTGTATTTAAAAAAATCGTTTAGTTTTAATGAAAATATGTTGGAAACAATAATCAGAAGAAAGAAGAATTGGATTGGACATATAATACGTGGAGAAGGAATGGTCAAAGCAA
>JAUYWI010103439.1:0-11370 GCA_034780595.1 Parotoplana pacifica | reverse complement strand
GCATGATAAGATGGCCAGTCAAGCTCGGTGATTGAAAATACCATCTAGTATATCCGAAATCCACAAAACAATCCGGTGGGAAATGAAAAATGTAAAATAGTAAAAATGCAAAACCATAACAAAAAATATGGTGCGGGACTTAGCGGTGAGTTTTAATAATCGAAATAACAACCTAAAAATCGGCTAAAACCCACAGCTAAACATTTATTTATCATTCAGCATTTGTTTTGGTAGAGATAATCATCTTTTGTGAGAATTAACCACGTCTTTTGGGAAAGCTAAGTCAACTCTTGGGCTTTTTCTGGGCCATTAAAAAAATCAATTACGCAACTTTTTGTACAAAATCCATAGCTATCTATTGCATTAGATTATTGGAAAGCTATTGTTCTCTAATATAAAAATATCCTGCACCATAAATAAACAAACATTGCAAATTTATGCAGTGCACTTTATCTGAAATGTTACCTCACAAAATACATATCCAACAATCAACATCGAATTTTATCCTGTTTCATCAGTCCAAATTTAAATTCAATTTGTGAAGTTTCGTATCATCATACAAACACGACAATTACCGTCCTAATATTATTCGTTTCTAAGCGGTTGATAGTAGGTATCAATAAACCTTTCTGTCAATTAATATGTGGAAAATTCCATTGAAACAGTTAATGTTTATGTACATTTATCGGTGCAGCAAACAATAAATAAAGAAATCAGAATCCGTTAATACAAAATAGCTAACTTTGAGGATTAATAACTCGAAAACTAATGACCTGATTTTATTAAATTTTCACATCTCAACAAAAGTCAACTTATTGACTAAATTTAGCTGTTCTAGATTTTCAATATGTACGAACTCTACAGATGTCAAAAGATTAGCCATATTAGGTATCGGAAGTCCTAATATAGCTCTAGCCAGGATATCTATTGTGAACCGGGAATGAGATTATCGACGATTTTATATTACGTAATTGCTTGAATACTTATTCTAATAGTCTGGAAATTCCATTAAATTACTTTCAGATATTTATATAACAGACTATAAAATAATGTTTTCAAATATGGAACTGAATTTTTTTAATATTTGTACAACTTGTGAACAATCTTAATTCGAGTGGAAACGTTCTAGTTTTCCAGGATTACTGAAATGCATCAACTTACCAAAATGAGTTATGCTAGCCATCTCTTCGTCAGCATCCTCTTCGCAAGCGTTCTCCGAAATGGGCTGCACCACGTGCGGACGAAAAGTAGACCGTTCACCGGATCCTGAACTGGAAAACTGAAACCTTGGAGAATGATGCGGGCTGGTCGGCGAATATGACAGTCCATTACTGCGTGGTGATCTGGGAGCAACCGCAGAAAAGGCCGAAGGAGGTTCAATAGTTGGTGATGAAGGATCTTCCACATTATCCGAACTAATTGACATGGAAAACATCTCAGAATCGTCATTATGGATGCTTCCACCAGAGGTGTACTCGGGTACTTCTGGTTCATCCTGGTCGTCAAAATTGAAGAGTAGGTGGTTGCTAAGGCTACTAGTTCCTGTTATGTCTATACAAGGAGAAAAGCTTTCACCAATAGCGCTGTCCTCGGGACTATGGTTGTAGTCAACCTCTGAGCGATTTGGGTGTTGCTCTGAAGACTGGTTCATTGTAGAAGGCACGGGAGCATTATGCCCAGATCGTCGAGACCGACGTTGTTGTTCGTTCTCCATTTTGTTTGGCGAATCACCACAACACAACTGTTTAAAATTAATAATAATGATGGATTTACCACTCTTAAAAGTGTATCAATTGCTTTAAAATCGGTATTCTACATAGGTCATTCCTTAACAAATTTAAATCTTTGTATAGTCGACCATAGAATCGGTTTAACGACAGAAAAATGTAATTACACCAGATAGAACAATCAAAGTTTTGCTTCAAATAAAATGTGATAAATATATAAATATGATAGCCTGAATGTGACTGACCAATGAGAATCGAGAAAACATAAATATTATATTTTTCATCGTTAATCTGTCTGTTACTAGTAAGTAATATGTTTAGAAAATTATTGTATTCAAATTTCAACATAATAAATTAACACCAATTCTTTAAAGTTTAAACAATTGGTTCTGAAATCATAGATAGATGTTTGCCAAACAAGTATCTTTCTGATTTCCTGGACACCTCCCGGAAATCGGCAATGTTTCAGAAATCTCCCGATTCCAGTAATAGTACAAAAAACTATCTGTGTATCACAAAAACCTCCCCGAATTTACACAAACGGCAGAAATAAAACTTTTGGCAGCCAATTACAGCGAAATTATCCTTTTAAAAAACGGTGGTTTACTCTCTGGATTTGTGGAGGTCTATTGACGGTAATAATGGACAAACTTCGCAATGTGTCCCTTCAAATATGACCCTCTATGGTTGATCTCCATGATTACAACACCCATTTCAGGGAGATCTCCTGGATTGCACTACTTTTTAAATGGCAGGTGTTAAATTAAAATAACAGAATTTAGAAGTAACCATCCTAAACTATTAAATTTAAATTGAGATAAAATAACAAATTATTTTGTGCATTTATTCTCATAATTCATACATAAATATCACAGCAGTTGCATAAAACAAATATAAAGTACGTAATAATAATGCATCATGTGTAGGTACTTAATAATTCTTAAAATGGTTCGAAAACACGTTTCCAAAGTTAATAAAACTGTGAACATCCTAGTTAGAGTGTCTCTCATAAAAAATGAATGCATCACAAGTAGCCACTCTTCTAACAATGCCACTATTGGTATTTTTACTTGTTTGGAGTTCGGCTTGTCTCTTCATCAAAGTATAGCGGTACGATTGCATCCGATAGTCATGGATCAAATTGCTACCCATAAGTTTGGAAAGCATAATGGAACAACTTATTAAGGAATAGAGTGACTTGTTAATAAATATATACCAATGACTTATGAATTGAGAGATTCATTAAATAATGGAACAATTTCTGAAGTCTTTCAAAGTCGTTTCCATATTTTTTGCGCCGGAGGAGAATATCTTCAGTTTAATGATGTTTGAGAAAGGTAGATAGATCTTCAAAATGTTTCGGCAATAAAAAGAGAAAAACTACTAATATAAAGAAAAAATAGACTTTTTAAGGATACAAGCAACTTAAGAAAAACTGGAACAACTTCCCAAATAAAGAACTTGAATGATTTAATAAACAAAATAATAATGCTAACATCATAGAGTAGAAATATAGAAGCCACTCCCCGTTGTTCAATGTATATATCTCTCAAATGTTACATATTCTAGTAAAACCAAGAACCATTTCTAAAAGTTATGAGCAAAAACTCGTCAGTCAATTTATTTCTCATCTCTTATAATGATAGATGGAGTGCATGCAATTTTGGGGGGAGTGGTTTCTCTATACCTAACTCTATGGCTAACATATTTAGCTATTAATTCTTTTAATTAAAAGAAAGACCCCTAACAATAGCAGCCAGCCATTTATCACCCAGCAAAAGTTTAATCAATTTTAATTTTACTAAACGTACCTTTTTCTGGAAGCTGTGATATAGTGAAAAATAGGTATCTTTAAAAAAAAAACTCAACATACGTAGGTATTTAAGGCAATTCTAAAATAATGATAAATAAACCATTTGTGTGACCTGTCATCATATAGTGCTATAGACTAAAGAACACACTTGAATAATAGTGGACAAATAGAAATATAACATAACTTTTGAAAATCTAAATTCCATAACATAATAATTCTACACAAATGAATAAAAACAAAGAAAATAAAAGAAAAGATTATCACAGCCAGCGGACCACATATGGTTCTGCCATGGTTACATGTTGTTTGTTACCTACATACATAGCGATAGTTGGAACCAGAGAGATCGCCGCCTTCCTTTAGGAAATTCTAGACAACAAAAAGCGAATTTGATGTTTTACCCATTACTATGTATGTAGTCGGTAATTTGGCGCGAAACACAATGACACCATGGCAACAGCTACACAGAGTGGAGTATAAAGTACAATAAATAAATCAATATTATAAAATGATAAAATCAGGTGAATATGTTTGAAAATATCTGTTAATAAACATGGACGGAATTCTAGTTGTAACGCACAAGGATATCACAAAATTGATGAGGAACTTTAGTTGTAAAATTAAAAAATAGTATACAATCCAATAATAAAACATAAAAATGGATCAAATTGAATAACACTTTAAATTAAATGGATGGAAAGATCACAATTGATGACTATTTTTATTCAACATGTCTCAGTGCTCGCATATTTTACCAGGAACAATAAAAATAGGCGCTAGCTTAAAACAAATACTAAAGGAACAAATTACCTATTGTAAAACAAACTTTGTTATATCTTTTTAGTTTTATATGGTTTCATTTTATTTGTTCTTTTAGGACTCTTCTGTGTCTTTTAAAATCATTCTTAGAATTGCAAAAACAAACAAAAACATATGAGAGAATTCCGATTTTTGCATGCTGTTCCTTCCTTGGACACCTCAAGATCGCTTTTGAAGCCAAAATCAGCGCGCAGTTTTAGTAACAAACAAACAAACAAACAAACAAACAAATAAAATTATTTATTTACATATATCAAAGAATTAGATTGTTTTCTTTTGTTTGAGTAGCACAATATTTGTTTTCTAATGTGTAATTTATACGTAATTATTCAATTAGAAAAATGTCGAATAAAAATACTTATCACTGTTAACATTTCTCCTTTTCGAAGTTAAAATTAGAACATTTGAAACTAATTTTTTGGGATGATCTGCAAAGCCAGGACTGTTGTCAAGGTTAATTGACTATTGCACAATTTAGCTCAACACTATTTGAAATTCAGTTTGATCCGTAACAACTCTGATTAAAAAATAAATAATATCATGATAATTATCATTGCACAAACTTAAAAATAATAGTCATAATCATCTGAATAAGAGGTAAATGAACTCTGTCTAACTTCTGCTCTACAATACAGAACAATTTAAAATCCTAATACGAAAGTCGCGCCATCCAGCAGGGATAGCATAAAGTTGACCACTTTCTGCCAAATGGTTGCGTTAATTGTAAGATATCACATAATTTCGGACTATTGTTCGTAGAATTTGGTAAAAACAAACAATCCAACAGATAAGAAAAGCTCATCTGCTGGCCATTTTCGGCATTGCTGCAGAATTGTACTTCTGGTTCATATTCTGGGCCACATTGTACAAGTTGGCTATCGTGGGTCTCTTCTCTGGTTTGAATTGAATGCATGACGCTTGCAGTGTGCGGAGCTAACATTTAGAAAAAGATAACAACACTGTGGATTAATTTGAGCATATTTAATCTAAATAGGTCAAGGAGCATAATTTTTTAAATTAATATAGGTTAATTGATCATAATCAGCTGTTAATAATGGAGGTTAATTGATCATAATCAGCAGTTAATAATGGAGGTGAATTGATCATACTCAGCTGTTAATAATGGAGGTGAATTGATCATAATCAGCTGTTAATAATGGAAGTGAATTGATCATAATCAGCTGTTAATAATGGAAGTGATTTGATCACAATCAGCTGTTAATAATGGAAGTGATTTGATCATAATCAGCTGTTAATAATGGAAGTGATTTGATCATAATCAGCTGCTTATAGTGCAAGTCACTTGTTCATAATCAGCTGTTTATAATGTAAGTCACTTGCTCATAATCAGCTGTTTATAATGTAGGTCAACTAATCATAATCAGCTGTTTATAATGTAGGTCAACTAATCATAATCAGCTGTTTATAGCGGACAAATAAGCATCTGATTACAATGTGATGTTAATCGCAATCAGACCGAGAACACTTTCAAGAACACTCCAAGATGAGCCACACACCTCTTTGGAGTAGAGCTCAGCCGGCAACGGGGGATATTCGCATTTCTCGATCCTCTTGCAGAGCGTATAGAGGTCCATCTTATCATCGTAAAAGGGAGACTGTAGGGCCCCCATTTCGTACAGGAGGCAGCCCATGGACCAAATGTCGGAGGCGAAGTTGTAGCTGTTCTCACGAATACGCTCCGGGGACATGTAGTATGGCGTGCCAACTTGAAAGAGAAATGCAAGGATGTTGTACAATTAGGTATGGGAAATAAAGTCCTGAAAATAGAACAGTATAACGGTCTAAACATAACATAGACAGGCGGTGATTGTTTCAGAGGATGTAGAATGACATCTTTACTGCTGCAAACTTACAAAATCAAAATATCAAAAATTATCTGGAAAGCCTTTGACAGTGCTAACATCATAGAAATGTGTAAAAATATGGCTTCAACATAAAACAACATCCCTTCAAGATCAAATCAAAACTATGTAATTAAGTGCATCTTGTTCTACACCCAAGCTGAAGCATGATAAGATGGTAAAGTAACCTTGCGGATTGAAAGTACACCATATAGTATATCCGAAATCCAAAAATCGAAATCCATGAAACAATCCGGTCATAAATAAAAATGTAAAGTTTTTAAAATGCAAAACAATAACAAGAAATATGGTGGGGTACTTAGGACCCTCAGCGGTGAGTTTCAACCAGTTTTATGTGTACACAACCGTCACTCTTCCTATAATCTAGTTAATATTCAAAATGTAAAAGGCTAAATAAGCGCTAGTTGAAATGTCTAAGAACTAGATTATTATATTCTTATTTAGGTATAAGAACAAAATGGAACCTTTATCTGATCTACATAACCTATAGTTCTCATTTCTAATTATTTTACGTAGTTTATTAATACAAATATTGTCTTTACTCAGCTTTTTTATTAGGACACTGAATTATAGCTTGTATATTATTAGCTGAATTGTGTATTGAATGATAGTAGTTAAGTCTTAAATTACGAGCTAATTGGGCACTACCATTGATCAAATTATGTATATTAACAGAGCTATTAGGGCAATATTTTAAACCTTTATTAAATAAGTTCACTGCGTCCCTATCAAGATTTAGTTCACCGAAAACACAAATACATGGTTGTTGTTGTTGATTTTATTAGACGTTTATTCTGTGGGAGCCGAAAAAATGTTCTTCCTCGTTGTTGTCTCGTCTAGTGGGATATCGGTAGTTGTAAGTGTACGGTTCTTGATTATACATATCTTCTATACGACTGCCTGAATATGACGTCATTTGAGTAATTTGGTCTTGGAGTTGGTCTTGGCAAGCGTGGTTTCAGTAGCCGTTCTAGGTTGCACAAATGTTTATCAGATACAAAGAACTGTGTTCTGTTGTTCCAGATTTCTTTGCTTTTTTTCTTCTTCCTTTGATTTTAACGTTCGCCAAGTATTTTCTAAATTCTTCTGAAGATTATCAGAACTAGCATTAGAAATGAGTTGTACTGCTATTGCTTCTATATATTGTTAAGTTTTCTAAAATATCCAATCTTTCAATTTCGTTTTCTACTTTTTGAATACTGAGTTTTCTTTTATTGTTAATAATTTCGGGTAAATCTCGATGTGTTATAATAACTCTGAATTTGTAGGCCACTTCAATAGGAGTAGATTTTAACCCATTTGAGTATGCTTTTTTAATGCCTTTATGGCGTAGCTTTGACTAAAAAATTTCTTTTTCGGAAAGTTGATAGGTTATTTATTTCCTATTATAGTGGAGTTCCTTTCTTCCCTAGAAACATCATCTTTGGAATTTAAAATAATGTTAGGTTTTATTGTATTGGAATTGTTATGTAGAGCAATTAGGGGTTGATTCATTAGATGTTTTCAGTTATTCTGTTTAATTTTTCTACTGCTATAATTTGAAAATTTTCTTCAGTATTCGTCCAATTTTCATCTGTCAAATTGGTAAACATAATTTGTACTGAGCCCAGGACAGTCTCTTGGACAACACTGACTGAATCACTTCTGTTATTCCTTTTTCATTTATTACTAGGCATCTTCGTGAACAAAAACGTAACAGGTAAAATATAGTATTAGGTAAAAATCAAAGCACAGTTACGGTGGACAATATGCAAAATAAAAATCTTGTTCCACAAAATTAATCAGAAAAATTATTACCAAAACCGGTTTCTTTATTTTCAATCGGTATAATAATTCAAAATACAAAGTTGTATGCCCACCTATCAGGCAGACTGATATTCTAACACAAATTTATTTCGTGGAACAAGATTTTTATTTTGCTTTTATAAATATATATGTAGAAGTAAAAATTAGATCTACTTACAATTTTGTGTTAGAATATCAGTCTGCCTGATAGGTGGACATATTAATTCTACAGCGTAAAGTTATCCAACTGTACTTGGATATATAAATTTTCCCTCAGGTATTAAAAATATACGATCAAATGGTATATTCTTGATTGGGCCTGATAAATCGAATCCTGATATCAGTTTCAAATGCAAGAGTGTATATCTACGGCAACTGTACATACAATCTTGGAACACGTCCTGACATCATTCATTGCCAATGGAAACAAGATTTCTCACCCAATTATTTGCTTAAAATTGATGGAAAGGATGGCACACAGCACAGAGTATTAAGTTTCTCAATTTTTAGTAAGAAACAGAAAAAAAGAACTTATAAATAAATATATTGGTGACGTGATTGTGTATTCCAGGAAAAGTTCTTATGATAGATGCTCTATTTTTGAATATGCAAAAAATCAGCACAGTATTGATTAGGATCAACAAAACATCAGCCATTAATTGCGATGCGCTTTACAAATATTTTCTTTTGGTATTACTCATTAACTTGGTATGAAACACTGAAGTTACCGTGCTACGACATCGTTAGGAACATTATTTCAAGTCAACATAGGCTGACCTTTCATCATACATTCTATCAGTGCACATTTTAATTTTACAGCGCAAATACTTTAATAAGTAGCATATAAAGTAGGTTGATGTGTTGTTGTTGTTGTTGTTGATGTTCTTCCACCGGTTCGACAAAATCCTCTATCATTTACGCCTGGCGGTCCTCTGCATGAATTGTAAACATTTTTGTTGTTGTACAAGAACGCTGGTGCTGATCGTCGGTGCGCTAAAGATATTTCGGCGTATGGCTTCACAGCGTCAATTAGGAGGTGTTTGGTGTCCTCTTCTGCTTCCTGCCAATGACTACAAATGGGAGAAGCTTCCTTCACGAATCAATGTTTGTAGCCCGTCCTTAATTGGGCCGGGATAATGGCATCTTGTCTTGCAATTGATGGATGGTCCTTGATTTTGGCACCGTTATGGGTGCTCCAGTGCAGGTACTGATGTACAAAGGTCAGTTGCAGAAGATGTTTCAGCAGTAAACAAGTGGTGAAGGGTTTCTTTCTCAAATGACATTGTTTTAGAAGGTAACAACAACTCTTTGTTTTCAAGGGACACTGGGGTTTGCATTGTGAACTGGCTGTTACTTCGCCTGATAAATAAAAATCTTTTCACCAGAAAACGAGACTGTCCAGATGTTCAGGACGCTTCAGTTACAACTTCAAAGCTAGTTAAAATTGATCCACCAAGAAAAGAATGGGATCGTTCTAGCTTTTTTCAGTCAAGCTGGCTAAATTGGTTATCTTGAGTACCAACATATCTTCAGAAAACAGTGGATTCTTGATCACCTAAGTTGCAAAAAAATGCTTAGAAATCACACCAGATTATGAATTGCCTAAAAATACGAAATCCAGATCCAGGATATGCCATACATATTATGCAAAATACATGGATCTGAAATAAAAAACCACAATTAGCAGAATGGACAAAGTTGAGCAATCATAAAAAGACTGAATAAGAAATTATGAGACGATATTGGAGTATAAGATTAGGAAGGGGAAGATAGGATAATGCAAAAAATCAGCAAATTATCGATTAGGATCAACAAACATCAACAATTAATTGCTCTTCCATGGCTATGGCTGTAAATGAATTAGCCAAGGTTCAGGAAGAAGAAATTGCAGTTGGGAAATACAGAGTAACAGCCAACATTATACACACAAATTATACTGAAGCAATGATGAACATTCCCTTTTGTTCACACCCCAAATTACTTGACTTGTTAGAGAAAAATTATTTGTTGTACCAATTGTACCAAAAAGTTTCTTCCCAACGTTTTTGGCTACTAAAACCTTGATATTGACAGACAAATTGCATATATTATACGGACCATACTAATCATCCAATAAGTTTACAGAACGGTTCTTGCATGGATGTCAATCGTGAATTGCCCTTGTGATAAAAAAAAGATTTTTACAAACTTTTGTCAATTTTTGAACATTTGAAACTGTTGTCAAGTTCTACTTTACTGTATTGTAGTTCTAATATCATAACTCTCTCATTGTTCTGCTCTGTGATAGGTGGATGATCAGATACGTCAAATTGGCTCAGCATTTTTGGGTCTCATGCGTCTTGCTGACAAGAAGGAGGCAGTGGTTGGTCTGTTTGCTGCCAATTCTCCACAGGTAACATTCGCTAGAAATTATATACTACTTTGTTAATTAGTAGTATACCTACACCTATTTTAAGTGTTAATAGAGGGCAAAATTTCTCCTTCCAACATCCTAGTATTATATTTTTTATGTAAAGATCAAAGACGTAGTTAAACTTGACGGATGACTTGTTTAAAAATGCGTTATTGCTTAAAATCTAGTTTCGGTTTTCTCTTGGCAATAAAAATGCCTGTTAGTTGTCGTACCAATCGATCGAGTAAAGAATACAAGGAACTAGAGTGTGAATAATTGTTGCTAACACCCAAATACCTAGTGTTAAAGAATGAAAGTTACATGAAAATATTGGAAAGTGGTTAGAGATAAAGTGTGTTTGGATTTCCTTGAAAAGGGAATTCCACTATACCAAACACAATACTCACACAAATTATGTTAAACGGAGTAAATCATCATCAAAATCTTCTTTCAAAATCATTTTCAAAAGAAAATTTATCAATAACAATACAAAAGACGTTATCATTGGGAGCGCCTCAACAAAATTAGTAAAACACGTATATTTAAGGGTTTCTAAATATTTTACAGCTTTCTTTAGTCAAATATATATAATTTAGTTATTTTAATAAAATAATGACAATATTTTTGAACACCTGCTCCCAAATAGAGAAAAAGAGCGAAATAACATTAACTTTTTATTGTTAGATTTAGGCTCCAAATGGTGAAAACAAATAGTATTTATTTCATCCATAAACTGCATTGTACACCATTTATTAAATAATTAGAACTCTTTTCCCTCAAATATTTGAGTAATTTTTATTATTGTTTGGCTATTTGTTGTAAACCAACCTCTATCGAGAAATGTTGGCCATCTAGAACACAAAGTACCTCCTTCCCTCCAACCAAAGACGTTATAGAGTTAACTAATGAATACCTGCAGAATATTATTTGTATATTATCTACAAACATTTA
>JAUYWI010103428.1:0-11370 GCA_034780595.1 Parotoplana pacifica | reverse complement strand
GATATTCCTTTATTATAAGTAGAATTCAACAATGACCACGGTCAGCTAAAATATATACAGAAGGTATATCATTAGATTACAGTGGTAGGATAATAGCATAAGCAACATTAACATATAGAAACACATATAGGAATACATGAACAACATATAGGAAACATAGAGTTAAGCATGTAAAGAGTCATAGTCCTCTACTAGTCAAAACATGTCGTTTTTGCTTCTTGTCCTGAGTACACTAAAGTTTACTCTTAGCTATGATTATACTTATACAGAACCAGTAGTACACATAGTTTTAAATACAGATAGAAGCTTTGTCAAAAACATACACTTAGCCGAAATCACTAAATGCTATTATAAATTTGATAAAAGTTGGGCACTCCATTTAGGTCACAATCTAAATTGAGGTTGGTAGGTATATTTTTTGACTAGCAATTTGACCAGTATATGGTTTTCATATATGTTCATTAAAGACAAAGTACATTAATGTAGTTTATTGTGGTCAGTATATATTTTGTACTTTATTATTATAGGTATATATAAAAATAAAGATACATGTATTTGCTGTTATGTCATTGTCCTCAGCACTTACATGTTTTGGCCATTTTTATTCAACAATTTAGATAGCAATTATCTATCATACCCATGAAAGATCTGAGATAGAAACACTTCATTTTCTTTTTCAAAGGCTCTTTTTAATTGACTCTATTTTAAGCAAAAGTTTACCAGAGAAAATGAAGTGAGTTTATTATAGATCTTTTACTTTTAGAATATTCTCCAAGAGCATTAGGTTTCAGATTTGAAATGGCTACTACCAAAATGTGATCTTCACTTCATACATAAGTATTCACATAACAGTTTAACATACAGTTATGTTTTTAAAGTTTTAGTAGACATTCTATTTTTGGATCAATAGAAAGCCATTTCTAGTTTCTCTTATGAAGTCTTTCATCATAAGTTAACAATAAAGCTGTTAATCTATTAATTTATTTTAAAATTTTAGAATTATCTATCTTACAAACCATATGGATGTATAATGGATGCAAAAATGTTTACTTTAATAGCTAATTTCATTTTATACTACTAATACATGTTACTCATTTTTAGGCAGTTGCTAAAACATTTTTATAGTACTCTAAACATTTAATATATAAGCCAAATGCCATCCAATTTAAGAACCATTATTGGTGATCCAGAAAGAAAAAAGAAACAATTTTAGAAAAATAGCTAAATTTGAGCATTCATAGTTCAAAAACTACTGAACTAATTTTTATGAAAGTTGCCTATTCTGTTGACATACCAAAGACAACTAATTGGCAGAATTTGGTTATATTAGGTTGTAGAAATCCAAAATTTAGCCCATTTTCAGAGTCCTATAATACTTGACAATTAAGTTTAGTAAAAAAAAATTTGGTACCCAGAATCAAGCTTTTGTCTCCAAAATGTATCTAATGTCACTAAAAGTATCTATCCACACTGAACTTAACATGGTGGTTTCAAATGGATTTGTTTCCTTTTATGGTAATTATATAGTCCTTAACACCCAAAATTAGTAATTAATTTTTTTTAAAGTAAACATCCAAACATTATATAATTAGTTTCTATCCCATTAAAATTGATATGGTGTAGACCCTAGGCAACAAAACTTAGCAGATATATTTGGTACCAATAATATCTAAAATATATTTTTTTGTGTCTATAACTACTAAAGTTGATATGATTGTTTTAGTGAATTTACTAGTTATATTGCTGGTTGTTATGGTAACTGCAGATCTTAGCAACAAACAATTGATAGGTTTAGAAAATGCAATATCTTCTAATTCAAGTGTTCAATGATCATAAATTTATTATTCCAACTGATATTGACAGATTAATATCAGTGAAATGATTAATGTTTATTAACTAAGCCAACCAGTAGTAATGTATCAATAGCCTGATAGGGTTCCTATGTATCAATTGGAGTATTTTTTAGTCATAGCTTCAAAATTACTCGACCAATTTTAATGAGATTTGTTTTAAAATAAGGATCTTAGGCAGTAGTACAACAGCAGTCTATATTTCTCTAAATTTTCTAGAGTAGATGGCTGCATTTCACTCCAATTTGGTGCTGAAAATTACAAAATTTGGAGCACAACAATTTATGAAATATTGTTTGGTATATAAACTAGTAAATTAACTTACTGTTTATTATAGTTTGGCAATAGTTCAGCTTATATTTCATTATAATTTTCATTTCTAGTATTTTTTAGTACATCTGTATGATAAAAAGTGTATTTATTGGTATTATTGTAAGTACTACTTAGTGTATGCATTTTGTTGCACACTTGTACATATTTTGGAGCAGATTTAGTTATCTAAATATTATTCTGGTACAATGAGCTTGTGGAATACAGCCTGGATACATATGTATGAATTGATATGTAATGAATAATGAAAGCCAAAAAAATGTATGGAAAAAAGATTTTGTATGAACTAATTCAGTTTTTTGTATAGTAAAAAATATACTATATTCAGGTAAACCAATGCATGCATTAAAAGTAATCTTTTCATGCTGTGTAGTCAAAATTGTAGACTAAAATTAAAGTGTAAAATCTGATAGGAAATATAAAACTAATATTACATATAGCAAGTATTGTTGCCTTAACTTTTTATATGTGCATTAGTTTACATATATATAGTTTACTTTTTTATTACTAAAACTAATTTGTTCATACAAAACCTTGTTTCCAATACTTTTTCACACTGTGATCATCCATTATCTATCAATTCATACATTTCCTTTAATAATTTAGTATTTTTCTATCTTCTTGGTTATAAAATGAATTATGTAACTTCTAAAATACCCAATTATTTTGCTGTCTACATGTAATCTATCAATTTGTTTTTATTCATAGTGAAATTCATTATAAAAACATGAAATGAAATGGTATAAAACTTTGAAAAATTTAAATAAATAAAAAGTTAATTTTTGAAATGTACCTTTTTCAATTAATTAATTTTTAAAAGAAATTAAATTATAAAGCAAGATCATAGAAACCTAGTGTTTTAAAGAAATCAAAATTTGTAGAAAGTTTGAAAACTCATTGATATAAATATGAACAAATAAATTTGATACAAAAGTTTAATAAGACAAAAGAAAGAAGACAATCAAAGAGAGAACCTAAAAAAGAAATTAAACTTTCCCATAATAAAGATTCAAAAATGACCCTTCTTCATTTTAAGTGCTGATGGGAAAATGGTCATAAAATGGCTAATAAAAATTTTTTTCCTTGGTTTTTGTTGAATTTAAAATTCAAATTTTGTTCTAATGCTCCCTTATCAAAATTATGGTCTTTTTGACTGAAATAGTTAGTTCATCATCATTATAAGTATCATCTAAAATATTTCCACATTTAGATTAATCTCCACAAATATGTTTATGTGGTGATGTTTTGGTTTCACTCCAATTTGAACCAATATTCCTTAACAGAAGTTCACCACACTGCTGGAATCACTGCTCTGACTTCTCCAAATGGTTGTTGATGCATGCCTTGTGCTTTTCATTGAGAATGCAACAACAGCCCTTTTCAGGGCCACCACTTCATGATTTACTAAAAACATGATGAGGCTCCAGAGGTGTTGCCAGAGGAAAAAACTATGATGGATGAAACAATATTTATTTGGATCATAGATAGCCAAATAAATAATAACTAATATGGTGTATAAATTTACCAACTCCCCAAAGTTACAATGTATTCACAGAAAATGGTATACTAAATTATAAAATTTGTATTGATTTATTCCAAAATTATTTCTAGTATTATTTTTGTATCAAGCAAGTGGAATGTATAGTTAAAAAAACATTGTTACATGACCTTAGGGTATTATATCAAAAGAAATTTGACACTAAAAGATCTGTAAGAAAAATTGGTGTTGTGATTCTGGTTTTTGGCCAAATTGGCTAACCTTTTTTGAGTTTTTTTAAGTTATTTAAAAAATGTCTAGGGGGTACTTTTAAGCCACTCCCTTGACCAATGTAAGGTTTACTGAACAGTTTCTTCTATTTGAAAACAAGAATGTTGTTTATGCATATATGACAATAAATAGAAGTAGTTTAAAGGATGCTTTTGTTTAATTTTATATAATAATGCTTGATTTACAAAATATTCAAAAAGAAATCTCAAATTTTAAAATATAATGTTGTTTTAAACAATGAAATTATTCAATATAATACTAGAAATAATAATGGCTACCATATTCAAACAATGAATAAATGCAATAATTAAAGCCTAGAAAGATTGTCATTATGCTAATTGAAGTTTTAGCAGGGTTATGATTTTTTTTAAATACATACTTTGTTTTATGAATTATAAGTAAGTACAATAAATTTTCTCTGTAACTGCCACACATCCAGAAGTAGTTCTCAATATATTTAATTGTATTTTTATCCATACATATATACAATTTAATGTTTTACCTACATTTCTTTAACCCACTGATGCTATTATTTAATTAGGCTTTTTATGTATCTACATATATAACTTTTATTTTAATTCCATTTGCATTTTAAAGGTGTCCAACCAAGATAATGTTTATATCATTTTTTGGATGACCAAATTATGTATTTAATTTAATAAATTTAAATATTATTATAAATCTTATTTTTTATGTTTTAGATGATTTCTTCTAATATTTCATATGCATTTCAGTTGGAAAGGTTATGAAAATGGTAGGTACTAATTTATTTTGGATGTCAATAGTACATTACAAATAAATATTTTTATTGTGTGATTTTAATTTAAACTGTTTTAGGTGATGCTGATGGCATGTTCATTGTTGAGCTTTGGCCAACTCATTGGAAATTATCCACCAAGCTTTGCAATCCTTTTATGTAGAGCTGATTAAATCCATATTCAGTCCAGACCATTTTCTGATGTTATCAAGATACTGGGTCTTTGGTCTACCTCTTCAGCCTTCCATTTTGCCTTAGCAGAATTGCTCTATATTGGTGTCCATGGAAGGATACTTTCTTTTTCAAATGTGTCTTAACAGGATGCTACTTTGTAGCAGATTCTCAGAAGCCTTTTCCAGAACCACATCTCTGCTGTATTAATACGCCTTTCCTCAGCTAGGTTTACGGTGCCTTCTGCACCATAGCAGATGATTGGCCGGGTCAGCACTCTCTCCAACCTCACTTTCTTTTAACTGAGTTGGCAGTGCATAATCCTTTCAAATACAGGTCATCTCACACATTTTTGTTTTTGCTATTGCAATTCTCATTCTCACATCCATCAGGCAGCTTCTTTATCAATCCTAGGTATTTGAACCTATCCACTTCATAAATGGTTTCCCCATCCATTTGTATTCCAATTAGTTAGTTTTTTGCATTCAATTTTAGGAGATGCCTTTTCCAGTATTATTTACTTGATCAATCATGTCTACCATTTCTCTGATTTTTTTGCAATCAAAGCTGTATAATCAGCATATCTAGCATTGTTGAGTTGCTTTCCACCAATCTTAATGCCAAACTTTTCAATTTCTGCTTCTCTCATAAGCTGTTCAGTGTAGATACTAAAAAGGTGAGGTAATAAGATACATCCCTGATGAACAACCTTTGTTGACAGGAAACACTTCAGGGTGATCTTATTCCACCTAATCTTTGTTGTTTGGTTATGATAAAGTGCCTTCACCAAATTGATAATATGAGTTGGGAATCCAAGCATTGACAAGATTTCCCAGAGTTGATTGTGGCTAATGCTATCAATGAAAGTGATAATGGCTTCATTTGACATATCATTTATCTTTTCAATCACAGATTACAGATTTGCCAGCATGTTTGAGGTGCCTCTTCCTACTTGGAATCCAGCTGTTCATCTGGCAGTTCTCTGTAAATTTTTCCCTTGCTGGCATGTGGTATGAGCCCAAAAGTGTTTGTAATTACCAGTCTCTCAGATTGCCTGCTTTGTGGAGTACAACAAATTCTTGTTCTTTCCAAGTTTTGGGCCATTGTTCTGTATTCCATATCTGCACACAGATCATGAAGGGTTTTGGTTGCCAAGTTACCTGAGCATTTGATGCATTCTGCTGGAATAGAAACCAGTTTCTTAATGGCATTTTGCACTTCTGAGAGTAGGGGAGTCAGTTCTTTCTCTGTGGTGACTGGGATTGTAATGTGGTAAGAGTCTACTGCTGGTTTGTGGAAAAGCTCTGCACCATACTCTTTCCATCAATTTAAAACATCTAATGGTTCAGTGAGTGTGTCACTTGATTTCCCCCTGAAGTCAGTTTTCTTTAATGAGGCAATCTTGCTAAACATGGCTTTCCCTTTATGTAGTCTGTCAAATTTATCAATCATAGGACATTCCTGCTCCAGCCAGGCTTTCTTGTCCTTTCTGAGGCTGTTCTATATCTTCTTGTTGAGTTTTTGATTTTCTCATTTTGTTTTTGGGCATCTCTTCTCTCTTGAATAAATTTGAAGGTTACCCCAAATAAAAAACACCAGTAAAGACCAAAAGATCCAAATAAATGAAATCACTTCTAGGTGTCAGCTGTCAGTTTGTATAAAACAAACTTTCTAATATTACACCATACAAAATTTAAAAAATATTTAACCATGTAATCAGACGTGTGAATGAGCAATCAAAATCAAAGGACAATCATCATAGTTTTTTTATATCTTCAGAAAGAAGTATTAACATTCACAATTTGTACTGCAAAAAAATGGTAGATGCATTTAATATCAGATACAATACTACTTGCAAGTAATATTCTTAAAAATACATAACTTTAATAAAATAACAACTATTTTTCACAAAAACATTTTACCGGTAAACATAGGACCATGCCAATTTTTTAAAATTATTTGTAACAACCTAAATCAACCCAACTTTATTTACCAATATTTTTAGCATAGGAAAAATGAATGAAGTAATCACTTTGAGTGCCCCCTTTCTTGTTCACACTGCAACTTAAGACAAGTCATTTTTAATAGTATTCATATTATGTATACAATGGAACCAGTCAAATCGTTGAGTAAACCTTACTTGATATATGCAATAATATTTCAGAATTAATTTTAATAGTTTGATTTTTATGTTTAAGAGTAATTATAAAAAAACGGGTATACTTTGATAAAAATATACTACTTATTCATATTTCTTGCAAATGATAACCCAGGACAGCTGTTTCAGCATTGTTTAGCCTCATCAATATAAAATGTTTGTATATTTGATATCAAAGAATAAAAGTAAAGAAAATTTGCTACTTTTGCATAAGAAGAGAAAAAGTAGAAGTTATTCAGAAGAAAAGTATTGGAAGCTGTTTTTTTTTTATAAAATGGTACTACATTTTGATTTTTATACTATTTTAGCACCTGGATCGATTTCTGAAGTAGAAGCCTTGAATAAGGCAAAGCAGATTGACAATGTTGTAGTAAGTAGTATTTTGTTTTTAAATCCTTGTAGGCTTCACTAACAAAATATTGTGGCATACTGCCCATGGATAGATTCAATTGAAATTTGGGTCATAGACACCTATTACAAAATTAGAGGAAACAATTTTTTTAGGAAAAAAAGATAATTGGCTGATCTAGCGGCTAAGCTAGGATCCAAAATTTAACATTTGTCTGATTAACTCCAAATTTTGTGTGTAGTTCCATTAGGTACACAGTAATGCAAATCCATATTTTTTTTGAAAATTATCTATCAATTTTTGTTTGGCCAAAATATCAATATTGTTTACCAAAATCATTTAAATGGTCTGATAGATTAGTCACAATGCTTTAGGATAAATGGTATTAGGTATATTATCTAATATAAAAGTATACAACAGATTTGTACATTACTAGTAATATTAAGTAGAAATACAATTGAACACAAATTTTAATGCACTATGATACAAATTCTTTTGTTTATTCAGTGGACGAAATTTTGTTGTTTATGCAATTGGCTTATAATTTAGGATAGACTTATGTTGATGTTACAAGTAATTTTAAATAATTAGCATGATCCTACATTTACGGGAAAATGGATTTTCCTTTTAAGAATATTATTTTTATTAAGGATTAAATGCAATACTACTTGCAAGTAACATACATATAAAACACAAAACTTCAATAAAGCTAATGAAATATTTATATCAAAACCTATTCTTGTGAATGTAGGACCATGTCAAGTCTTTTAATTACTTGCAACAACAGAAATCTGTACCCTAAATTATAATTGAACAAAAAAGGAATAATTTGATTTTTTGAAAGATAAGAATTTAATTTAGGAAGGTCCATCTCTATGGCCAAAGAAAATGCATTAAAAAGAAAAAATGGTAAACATTTAAAGCTTAGAAATTCACTGAATTTTAGTCAAAGTTTGGTGCTTTTATCATTCTTGTAACTAAAGTACCCTGTTTTCTAAACTATACTACCTGATTGTATAACAGTTAATTATATTTTTCTAATAAATTTCTCAAAAAATATACAAATTTTACAAAAGCAGTGTCTTTTGAACTTAAAATATAAAACTTGTTATATTATTCTAGAGTAGAAACTGATATGTTTTTGTCATATAATGAAATATCTTCTATGATTGCTTTCTTCTAATGTATACACATTAACCAACCTTCTTACTTATGTAATATCATTCCATTGCGCACAACCTCCATAAATATTAGATACAACACTGCTCCAAACTTATTTGTATATATACCTAATACAAACCGCACTGCCTATCGGACCTTCCATTTTTATAATGTGGAACAACTTACCCTTATTACTTAGAAATGAACCTGACTATAGTCGTTTTAAAAAGCTTGTAAAAACTCATCTCTTTTCCACTGATTATTTATATTTTTTGGTCTTATATGCATACTACTTACTTACTTAGCTCATCCATACTTTTTATCATTTTGTAGGTATAATTGTATTCTTTTGCGCTGCAGACAGTTAGCTTGACTAACTTCGAAGCGCGTTATAAATTTATAATAAAATTTAAAAAAATTATACAAATTACTTTTTATATTCTGTATATATGTACCTATCTCCTTTTTAGTGTACTGGTGTACGACAGATTTTGGAAGAGATTAACATATGTGTTGATTTGTTTGAGTCAAATAAACCTTCATTACATGCTCAACTTAATGCGGTAAGAACTTATTGAATCGAATTATATATAGGATACCTTCCTCATAATTTTATATTTTTCTTTTTGAATATTTTTTATTTGTATATCTACTTATTTTCATATGCCCATCACAGTTTGTTTTATTTTGTCTGACGTTAAGGTCACATGATGGCCCTCTGAAAAATGAAATTTAGCCAAAATGGGAAAATGTGTTTTTTACAAAAAATCCAGTCTTGAATTTGATATACTGGAAACATCATTATTTAATATGCCTATATTATATTTATTAAAGAAATATTGATTTTAGTGACTCATCAAATGCATTACCCTATGTTTTTCAAAATGTTTCCAAAACGATCCAACCGATTTTCATGAAATTTGGTACCTTTTTGGAGTTTTTGATGTAAAATACTTAACTCATGTAGCTGAATAATATACATACTAAATACCTAAATATTGATTTTTATTGCCAGGGTGAAATAATAGGGCTGAAAGATCAATGATTTTTGAATTTGAAAAAATCAATTAAATATATTTTTTTAATTTCCTGTGGAATTAGTTTCTTATCTACTTCAGAAATTTTCATTAAAAATAATATTTGCAGAAAAGTTATAAAAATGGTTGCCTTTTAGATATTGAACTGTGCACTTATTTTTTAGATTATACGATTTCGTTATATTTTTCATTGGATTGAAAAATTCAGCATGGAACCTGATAGTTATGTAGTTCCAATTGGCTTAATATTTCTTAACATATATTCTTCTCAGAAGAGACGGTTGGTGCTAACGGAAGCAACGATATCATTAATGTGAGTCGAGACATGGTTACCAACCAAGGAACAAATAGGGTCTAGGTCCAACAAAAGTTTTTTTTATTTCAATGTTGCTGATACGTAGAAACCGAAGTAGGTAAAGCAATAAAATGATTAGTTCATGACGTTACTGTCTATATATGGGCTACCCAAGAGGTTGAGTTCTTTACAAAATTGTAATACAAAACAGTGCAAACAACACTGTTAAAACTTTAAATTATCTAATTCCACTAAAATCGTCTTTTGTTTTTTTATGTTTGACATACATTTCTAAAATCAAGAGACAATGTATCAGAAGATTGGGTTCCTCACATAATATCTAGTTCAAAGATACGGGTACAAGGGCTTGTCCGTAAAAAAATCATTCTATGCATAGATATTAAAGTCAACTTTCTGATACACAGATGTATCAATAAAGTCTCACTTTATAGGCCATGGATTACTTTATGAGGCTTAGATATATATTTTTTATGTTATTTATATAAAAATTATGTTAAAATACAATACTACTGGCAAATAATGTTGTACATAATTTTTTTCTAAAAATGCCATATTTTAAACTTATAAAAACCTATTGTTGTTTATTGAAATTCTCCTAGTGACAACATTTTTTTTATATTGATCATTTCTATTTTTTATATGTCATAAATTCATATAATTCATAATTCTTAATATTACTAAATATGCACACACTTATAAAAAATAAGAATGTAAACAAAACTCTTCAGCTGTTTAGCAATATTTAAGTTTTAAGCTATAACCCTGGAGAAATACAGTTGTATAAGGGCGGATACCCTGTGCTTATTCCCTAATTGGGTAGTGCTAGTGTTAAAGTTATTTGAATTTTATCACATCTCAATAGAACCAAGTGAAATAATTTTAGGTACTAGAATTCATTATTATCTTTAATTCACTAATGTAATGCTAACTTAATTCATTATTAATAGTTCCATGATAATACACCTTCAACGAAATTGCGAACGAATAATTCTATCAATGTTTAATTTTCTAATTGTTCATCTCAAATCTACGTCGCCCAGCTTAGTCAGTTCAGTTGCTATTGCAATGCGGATAATTTACAAGGTAATTTCTAGAAGTGCATCCTATGTTTTATTTTATTTTGCTATTTTTTAGGTCATCATACTCGTAAAATATTGCAGCCAGTTACAAGTATGAAAGTAATAGTTTAACCTAAAATGATTTATAGATCATATCAGCGATATAATTAATTAGACCTAAAAAATCACCCATTTTTTGTTCTTGATCTCCCGCCGGTTCAACAGAATCCTCGGTGGCCGGTCCTCCGCAGGAATTGTAAGCACTTTTTTTGTTGCACGAGAACACTGATGCCGATCGTCGGTACGCTGATGACATTTCGGCATATTGCTTCCCAGCGTGGGCAGTCAATTAGTAGGTGTCTGGTGTCCTCTTCTGCTTCCTGACAATGATTACAAATGGGAGACGCTTCCTTAC
>JAUYWI010103417.1:0-11370 GCA_034780595.1 Parotoplana pacifica | reverse complement strand
CTCCCCCTTTTCCTTCTTTCGCTCTTTTTCTCCCCTCCTTTTTTCTACACCCTCCCCCTTTTCTTCCTTGACACCCCCCCTTTTTTTAATTTCGGGGGGACACTTCCCCCCTTCTCAGGTAAGGTGCATACATGATTGATATCTATAATGATATTACAATAAGTCAGTGACAGCAAACCATTTCGGAGTCGGCTAATATGAATGTTTTAATTCCATACCTTGCTGGATTTTTAAGCATATACCTATACCCTAAAAGGGCAACAACCCCATAATAAGGTACCAACTGTTCATCAACTGTGACATTTTCTCCTGGTACATAACCAGCTCCGCATATGCTAAAACTAAATATTCCATAATTCCCTGAATGCTGATAATCGATCCCTTTGAGCATAGCTGGTTGAGGAACAAGTCGTTGAGGCTTGTTGTAAAATCTGATAAAGTGCATTATCATTTTGAAACGTATATAATAAAGTCATACAAGCACGGGGAAATTGGCCGGTCAATATCCAAAACCATATATGATATGTTATGTCTGTTGTGTATACATAAGTTTATTATGTCATGCTGTCTTTATGAATGCAGTTGACTTAATACTTCATAGACGTCAGACTGTCTCGTTAGCATTGTTGCTGTGTTTAACTTTAATACTGATTTTGTTCTATAGAGCTGTTTGCGATTTCTCAGTTCACATTTACTTTAAAACTTGGTTCTATGTTGAATAAAGCCGAATTCTGTTATCGGTAATACTAGTCTTCTTTTATTTATGTCACCACATTTGTAAACAGCTTTCGTTCTTTGATCTGTACACTCCAAACAATAGTAAGAATTCAATGAATGCTTTCATTTCGGTCTGATCGATATCGACCCAATTATACGAATGTACTGGGTGGCAATCGGGCATCCCACGTTTATTATGACCAGCATAAATGTTAGTGTAGCGCACACATAAATCAACCATTGTATCTGTAAAGAAAACACAATTGATCTATAGGATTAGCCTCAGCAGATGGCCCTCCTCATAATCTAATTATGTTGTGAGCAGGTGTTCGTCATTGAACGGGAAATTGAAAGAACCATCATCACTGTTTTCTGGTGAAAGATCATTTATGTCATTCTGGCTATCTTCAGATATACATATTACTATCACTCTCACTTGCATGGTCTCCCTGTCTGTCTACTGATGCGATAGACGACACCAAAGATTCGGAATCATTATCGAGTACAAAATGAATAAATTGGAAAGCTCCAACTCTGTCCATCTTTGAATCGATCGTATCCATCAAATAAAAGCGAATAAAGTGAGATAAAGTGTGGTACAATGAATGGAAAATTAAGAATCATCGCGTTTTGTGATGTATCAGCACATTCCCCATTAATGCCTTGCTAGATAAAGTCTACTTACACGGGATTAACTAATTAAGTGCGACTATGTATTTGGGATCGCAATGACAACTTTTCATTATGAATGGCATAAAATAAAAACTAGTATTGTAGAGGCAGCTAAAGAAATTATTCCAAAAAGAGTTAAAGAGAAAAATAAGACTAGATGAATGAGAATATTCTTGATTTAATGAAAGAGAAAAAAATATAAAAGTAACTCTGCCAAATACAAGCAGTTGGATAAAAGAATAAAAATGAATGTCGGAATCGGAAAAAGAATGGTTATAAAAAACAGTGTAATCAAATTGAATATTGTAGTAAGAACAACTCCAGAATTATGTATGATAAAATAAACGAAATTACAAATAAAAAGAATCAAGGGTGATTGTATTCAGAACAATGGGGAAATTCTTTTTTGAAAGCGACAAAATCAGTAGTAGATGGACAGAATACATTGGTGAACTATACAAAGATGATAAAAGAGAAGAAATACCAAAATATGGTGAAACTAAAGGTCCAGAAATTCTGAAACATGAAGTAAAATGGGCGATTAAACTATGAATACAGGAAAAGCTACAGGAAGTGATGGAATAGCTAAGGAAATGCTTAAGGCATTAAATGAAAAGGGTATCGTAAAAATAACAAAAGCTATGTAACATGAGTCGCAAGTCTGGTAACATACCGAAAGATATGAAAGTAAATATACGTGTTTATACCCAAAAAACCCAACACGACGCTATGCACTTTGCCTAATGAGTCACATAAGTGGCTACACAATATGTAACTTGCAATATGCTGATGATATGGTTTTGTTAGAAAATAACAAAGACCTTCAAGCAATTTCAGATGCAGTTAACAAGTGTGGCAAAGAAATGGGCATGACTATGAACGTAAAGAAAACTAACTATGGTAATCAGTAGGAAAAAGGATGCCCCAAAAATCTAAATTATGGTGGACGACAAAGAACTAGAACAAGTTGAGAATTTCATGAACACTGATCACGGAAGATGGTAAATTTGTGAGAAAGAGATCAAAAGGATTGAAATGACTCGTAACGTAATGTATATTCTCAACTGCAAAAAGTGTTAACATAAAAAAAGATCAGGATCAAAACTAGAATAAGACTGATATAATGTTTCGTTTGGCCAATTATACTATATGGGGTGGAAACGTCGCCTTGAAGCTTTTGAAATGTGGTTATTTCGCAATGTTCAACATATCCCGGAAACAGCATAACACAATTGAAGAAGTTTTGAAGATAACGGGAACAAGGAGAAATAAACTATTTTGGACATATGATGAGGCATGACTCTCTACAAAGAGGACAAGCAGAAGGTGTTAAAAGAAGAGGCCGACCAAGACATATGTGGATAGAAAACATAAAAAAGTGGACAAAACTTATCATTTCGGGGACCTGAAGATGACAAACAACAGAAACAGATGACGATCCATGGTAGCCAACCTCCTGATAGGAGAAGGCATGGATAAGTAAGTAAGCAAGTATGAAAAGATTTATCCGTAATAAATAAATAAGTATAAAAAAAGATTTATCCGTAATAAATAAATAAATATATATATTTTAATGCATCAAAAAAGTCTCCAATTTACAAATACAAATCATAGTTCATGAAAATGATAATATATAATTTATACCTTGAACCATAAAAAATAATGTCAAACAAAATTATTTTGCATTAACCATTTTTCATAAATATATGGCATTTTGTAGCTGACCAATTAACTTGTGGTAAATTCTATGATTATGCAAAAATACAGGAATCTAATTTTAAATAACAATAAAATGTAAATAGTATATAAATGACAAAACCTGATGAAAGTTCGAAATAGCAGCACCAACTTAATATAAAACATCCTAATTGATGACAGTATAATAAATAATTATGAAACAATATATAAGTTATGAGGGAAGATTTTCAAATTAAGTAGGTACATATAGTACCAATTCTAAAAAAAGATGTGAAAACAAGAAAATAGAAATTTTTTCGAAAATCAAAACCAAGTGATGATATGTAGACTACCTGATTTAAAACGAAGTTGCAGTACCAAAATAATTGAAAATAATATGCATTAAATAATATTCACCAAATCAAACAAAATATTAAATTAGATAAAGAATAATACGTAATTTGTACAATATAGGTACATACTAAATCAAAAATTTAAAAATACATCACATCACTAGGGAGATACTAAAGCATAAAATGTATAGCTACTAAATTAACACTATCAATATTTAATAAATATCTACACGAACCTGAAGTCGTAAATCTAAAATACTGTTTGAGTGACTTCCGATATAAAAAGCGCTTACATCATAAGGAACTCTTTTTTGTTTAAAGTCAAAACGCAAGTCACATCTGTCTTAACTTTCTGTATAGGCACACAACAAAAGTAGCAGCATTAAGAATGTTATATGTTATACGAAGTCAAAAATATCGCTTTTGCGGAAGCCACAATAACGATAATGCTTGCACCTTTAACACTAAACATTAATTTATGCAGCAAAAAGAATATATAAAAAAGTAGTTGAGCAAAATATGTATTCTTTAAAAACTGCAATTCATGACAATCTTAAAACACATAAATAAAGGACTCATAAAATTTTGGCACCTGTAATTAAATTCTTTAGTGGTTCTTTTAGTGTAAAATTTTCATTTTTAATAACTCTGAAATAATATTAAAGTTCATGTTATGGCCATTGTACAGCAATAATAATTTAAAAATATGAATTGATACAACTAAAATTAAAATAATTAAAAACTATATTGAACAAAAAATCACGTACGGTAAAATTTGCATTGTCTTGTGCTAAGCATATGCTCGCTCGTACAATGTTATTATGAAGTGTTGCTATGATGGTAACGTTATGTTTGGGTATTACACTGATCAAGTAAAATGGCGGATTTTAGGGGGAAGGAGCCGGCCAACACTATTAGTCGAATTTTCTATTTTTTTAAAGCAAGTTGGGTTATTTTCACATTCAAATTTTCTTAAAAAACACATAAATAAATGATCCAGAAATGCAAGAAATTAATCTAAAAATCAAAAATTGTGTTCTCATTTTCGTCTATGTTTGTAAATGCATCTATTTATATCACTTCAGTATCTTATTCATTTTCATATAAAATCGAAGTCATATAAAACAGATGAGTAAACAAAATATGTAGTTACCATAAATTATGATTTTCTGACAAATAAATGATTCAGCATGCAAAACAATGAATTAAAAATCAGAATTTTCACGTGGCATAACCCGGTGCATGCAATATAGGTGCTCACACATATAATTTAAAAAGCTGACCTATCTTTTCCGCCTCCCTAACAAAATCCCGTATTCACCGTTGAAGTAAAAATGTTTTCTAAAGACTGAAACTTGTGCAAAGAACGTACTACTTTCTGTAAAATTACAAAAAAATCTTTAAAAAACTTTCTCAAATACACTTCAAAAGTATCATAAAAACAGATAATTTATCTTTCCTATATATTTTCTTCATTTTTAACATTCAAAATGACAATATTAGCACTTTTATATAATTTAAAAAAATAATCTCGTTTTTGAAAACCGCGCAGTTTTTTGTTTTTTTAGATCACAACCGTCATATCTTGGTTTATGTACATAGGTGGTGGGGCCCCAAGGATTTTCAAAATACCTCTTAGCTTCTTCCGTGGTTAC
The DNA here is from genome assembly GCA_034780595.1 of Parotoplana pacifica. NCBI lineage: Eukaryota > Metazoa > Platyhelminthes > Proseriata > Otoplanidae > Parotoplana > Parotoplana pacifica. Next base: position 6,296 of record JAUYWI010103417.1, on the reverse strand, counting down.
TAAAAAGATGGTATCATTTGCAAATAGAACGTTTTTAATCCTGCCGCCTCCAATTATCTGTTCTTCTAGTGTCTTCTGTAATATAGCTTGAATAATGTTGGTGAAATTATACAACCTTGTCTCGTACATACGTAATTTACTCGTAGTATCCAAATATGAATTGAAGAAATGCATTCAAAAAGTTCTAAGATTACTTAGGAAAATAATTTCATTTACAAAAAGAATGTTCACAATTCTGATAACTCAACTGCATTTAAAGGATCGGTTGATCTGTTAAAATAAAAACTTTTCCAATTAAATTTAAAAAATATTTAAATTGACTTCAACCTAATGTACCATCAAAAAACACAAATTCAAAAAGATTTTCTAAAAAGGTATTGATTGTCAATGCTATTGTTAAAAGTTTGTGGGCCAATTGAAGAAAATAATAAAAATCAAAACCAGAAAACACGATAACTAATCGTCAAATTTTTTTTTCGCCATCTCGCCTTAATCATATTAAAATAACAAAATTATAAAACGATTACAAAAATTTTTAATTTGAAATTACACAGAGAAGCCAAAAATTCATGAAGGTCAAACAAAAAACATAAAAGTCTCTTAATAAATCAAAAGAATTCTAACCACTAAAAAATTCCATCCACTGTTCTCTGTTGATTGAGGTGAAACTTTCTTACTCCAACGAGCTTCTTTAATCTATCGATCAACAAAATCTCTGCCCTTATCAAGAATTTAGAACTAAAAGGTGGAAAAGGAACATTTTTATGAACCATTGCATAATACTCACCCATAGCTCATTTGTCATCACCTGTTTGTATGCACTTGATGTGTTTCCTTCAGTCTACTGTGTAAAGTTCGATTAGATTCACCTACGTACTTTTGGCCACACATTCAGTTTAAATTTGCATGCAGTAGATGGACATCTAGGTTTAGTAAGAGCGGATTAAATTGTCCGAGATGATTACGAAATCCGCTCTTATTAAATCTAAATGTCCATCTAATACTCGTACAGGCAAATTTAAATTGAATGATTGTCTCGAAAGAGGTGTTGCATACCAACTAACCTGCACTGAACGCGACGAAACACATTAAGTGCATACAAACAGGTGATGACAAATAAGCTATGGGGTGAGCATTACGCAAAGGTTTATAAAAATGTTCAGTTCCCACCTTTTAGTGCTAAAATTCTTGATGTCAGAGATTTTGTTGATCGAAAGATTAAAGAAAGTTTCATCCTCAATTAACAGAGAACAAAGAATGGAATTTTCTAATTCAATATCTATGGATTTTTATTGCTTAGAATTCTGTTGATTTTTTAATTGTAAATAATTAAAATGTCACTAAATGAATAAAAATTCTTTTAATGGTATTCGTATTATAAAAATTAGCGAACGTTTTATTTTATTAAATGTAGAAATTTCATAAAAATCTTGACCACAAAAAGATATGATATTTTTAGTGTCACAAATTGACCACATGCAAATCCTATGTATTTAGATAGGAAAAAATGAAAATGAATTCTCTAAGTAATAAAGTTTGAATAACTTCAAATTTAGAGTATATATAGTTCCTATCCAATACTCTATTAGTGTGCCAAGTAGGAGTCATAAATCTATTCAATGTCAGAAATTGAGGTCCACTATTTTGGGACCAGCCCAGTCAATCCGTTAAAAATGTATTTTTCTCAAATTCAAATTTAATTAATTGAAACATTCCAAAAACAATAAAAATGACCTAGAAAGTAATAATAAACCATTTACATCATTTAGAGCCATTAATCAGTACAGAAAATCACTTTAAAAAATTTTATGGGCTAGCCGACATTCAGGATGTCCCAAATAGATGTGCTTTTAAACCAACATTTATTGCATATAAACCAATTTTATTTAACTATGATTTCTATAACTTTATCTTATTTCAATTTTTTGTTATGGATACGGGTGATAGTGAACAAAAACGTTTAGTTGATATTACTTTCAAAGAAGCAACAGACAATGGTGCACCATTTATTACTCGGGATTGCAGATGACAGGATTGGAAGAAGTCAGGCTTTTGTAAAGACCAACTGGACTAAAAATCCTATGATTGTTCAATGGATAAACATCGGATTGGAAAAAAAGGTGCTGCAATAAATGAATACGAGAAGCACATTTGCAAACTCAGTGCTGCTGTTCAAAGTAAGTGTCAGAAGAGTCACAAAGCGAATAACAACGGCTAGAGGTGATGAAGCTGTTCATCGTTACATGAAATCAATACATATGAAAACCTTTCACGCTATCCGTAAACCGTTTAAAAAATCTCAGAATGTGGAAGATCGTCTTTTGTTCTGTGCATATCTGAGTGACTGGGTAGAAGAGGATTTTTTACATGTTGACGAATTCTTCATTTATCTTATGCGCAAACCTAACCATCAAAATGACAGAGTTTGGGCAACATATCTTAATGAGATGATCATGAAAGACACCGCGCCCTAGTTGCACACCCCACGTGTATTGGATTGTTTATTTGCTTCAGTGCCAGGAAGATGACATGGGTTGTCACGGCACAGGTTGAGTCCTGGACTGGTGAATACTTCCGACACACAATATTTTGACCAACATATCATTCCTTTTTTTAGAGATGATGCTAATGTTGTAGATGTGGCTCAAGGTACGCTCTTGCACGACAAAGCACCATGTTTCAAAGCATTACTAACTCAACATATGCCTAGAGACAACATCGATTTTTTTATAACACACATTGGTCTGGCAATTCACCAGACCTGGGTGAAAATTTGGGTGTCATCGTCAAAAACCGAGTTGAAACTACGATGCACACTCATCCTGAACCATATAGTGATAGATAATGTTCTCAGAAATATGCAAAATGACATAGCCTTGTTTGAAAATTTGTTGAAATCTTTCCCAAGACGTCGAAATGCAGTATTGCAAAATATTAAGCGAACAGTGACATTTTCCAAATATTTGTCTATGATAATAATACGTGTTGTAACATTTGTACAAACATTTTTTTGTGTTAATATACATATACAATAAAATTAATGTAGTAAATATTGGTTTACGGGCGTATTTATTTAGAATACCCTGTAGACCAGTAACTAGACAAGTGAGGCAGCCAATATTTCAAATAACTTTATTGTTTTAAAACTCAAATTTGAGCAAAATAGAAAAATTCGTTTGGATATTAGAGCCAATTGAAGTATTTGGACTATGAATATCGATTTTTTGAGGAGAAAAATCGATAATCAATACTTTTCCAGGAGTATTTATGGCTTTGTATTATTATTTGTATTACTGAGTTCCCAGTGGACATACATACACACCAAATTTAAAGGTTGCATGATCTTCTAAACACCATAAAAATAGTCAATTGTCATTGGTTGTTGAAGTGCCCATCCAGTCACTAAATTGAATATATTTAAAAATGGATAATACATTTTGAAGAATAATGCATTAGCTTTACATGAATTAAGAATTGGACTATTTTTTAAAATTTGAACATAGTTATGTAAAAAATGATATAAAATAGTCGATTTTCATTGGTCGTTGTAATGCCCGCCCACTCCATGAAAATCAATATTTTTAAAAACCCAATATGTTTATCCAAAGGGATAAAAGTCAAAAACTTGGAGGATTTCATCAACATTTGAATATTGTAGTAAGGGCGCCATATTTCCAACTGCGGTACACGTAATAGCTGGCTCATTTTACTTGGGTGTGGAAGGGCGCACTGAGGCAAATGGCTCATTTGCCTCATACTGGCTACGGGCTTGATTTAGTGCCTATACATCACACCATTAAATAGGTATTGTCTTTTGCTCGCCTGTAACACCCACTTGGCACACAGTCTACACTGACAAAAGGTATCGGCCACACAAACTGGGCAAAACCGCCCAAGATCCTAATCAAACACTCACTAGCTCGATCTCCAGATCGTATACCTCCCAGCATGACACGACGCCAGTTGTAACTCCATCGCACAAACAGCGGAACAGCCGAGTGTAGTGTCGGGTCAGAAGTAGGCGAGTAGTGGCTGGTTGGCACAATGGTGATGTCAATGTGACGACGCGTATTCATTTGGTAAGATGTTTGGCCACGTAAGGTGAGAATCAACATGGCCATGAAAAACATTAGACAGCCAAAAAAAGCTCCGCTGAGACAGATGAAAAAGGCCTCCTCGAGGACCATGGAAAACGGTTGGCGACCTGTAACACAAATTTAAAAAATCTTCTATATAGATTTCACTTCGAGATGTCTAGGTACGACTATTGTTTACTCTATTTCACTTAAGTTGAAGATAGCTTTAGCCTTTTAATTTAAACGCTGCATGTAATGTAAAAAGTGAACCAGTAGCTTTCAAACCAGAGGGATAGCAAAAAGTCGTTTGTAATTTAGTCGTACTTATAAAGGTCGTACTGAAAAAAGTCGTTCCGAAAAATGTACATTTGAATAGCCATACAATAATTAGTATGCAAAACCCCTTAACAGTAACATAGAATTTTGCCCAATTCTTTCAAACTGTAAAAATATTTTATAAAATTGTACATTACCTATAGTGCTGCAGACAACGACTCTACACAAGCAAATAGAAAATCTTATTCGTTTGTAGTCCTTTTATTTTAATGATCAACATAGACATTTATTTTACTCATAATAATTTACTCATAACTTTGTATCCAGAGGTCATTATTTCAGCGCAATCAGTAATCAATTAATATGTATATATCCCTATCTAAATGATATATACCGTCTTTAATCTTTCCACACATAGTACTTTGTTCACCAGTTATCATTTTAAAATTAATCTATTACAATATTGATTTCTTTTTGCTCATTTCCTTTCAATTTTGTTAATTTCAAGCCAGGAAGTTGCTTTTGTTGCCGTTATCTGCATAAATTTGGATACTATGAATAAAATGTATGCGTATATAGCTATCGTTCACTGTTAGAACACGTCTCCTAGTACTCTAAAACAGGTTCTTTCCTATATCTAAAGCTCCCATCTTGTCTTATTCTAAAAACTAAATTATTCTAATCGCTCAATCTCCAACATAAAAAAAACGGTCTATTCAAAACTTATTATGCCTCTCAAGAGATTTATTAGTAGTTAGGGCGTATCTCCAACAAAAACCAAAACTCCTCCATTGATATCCATTTTCGCACAATGACAAAATGAAATCTCTCTCTCTCCCCTCCTTAGAATACATTTTCCGATTTAACTGAATTTATTGATAAAGAACGCTCTAATTCATTCACACAAAAACATGTAGCGAAACCGACTAATAGTTAAAATTTTTAAAAATGAGCCAGTAAATAACAAACTATTCGATACATTACCTTGCATCCAATCCATTAGGAAGGCGGGTGGGAAACATAATCTTAGCGATGGCGGGATCCATAGTATTTGAGATGACAAGGTCTTGAGCAAAGTAAGTCGTAATGAAGTGAACTGCAATACCAAACAACCTCCAGTACCAAATGTAGCATAGAGAAGGAACACTAAAAAATGGCGCTGGTTTGCCTGACCAATGCAAGTCCCTATAAAGAAACAGTGATGGTCACGCCGTAAGACGCACATGTCACAGACAATGCAATGATGACAAAGCGAAGGCTGTAAATGTCTACAAAAGAAATTATGTTTATGTAAAAAATGTGTGCTAAATAATATGTTACAGTAATTTAAATGCTTAGATATATTGAATGATGTGGATAGTATGTTATTGGTTGGTTTCTGTGAAGATTTCTAATATTAAGAGGTCCACCACTTCCGACAACAAAAGATATTATAGATTTGAATAATAAAACTATCCCAGTCAACAAAAATATGACATGTAACATGGATTACATTTTTTATACTATAATCTGTAATAAATGCAATAATCAATTCTATATAGGCGAAACTGGTAGACCTTTTATTGTTAGAATCAATCTTTAGAGAAACCAAGCCAATAACATAATATCCACATCACTCAATGTACAAGCTTCCTTACCAAGTTTCTTATTTTCTGAGGCGTAAAATGAAGATTTTCATATTTATTACCTGAAACCCACTCTAAATGCAACACCATTATCTGGTTTATATTTCTAAAATATCTATTTTTAAAGTGTTGATTAAGTCTGTTTTCTTTGTATGTAATTTCATAATTTCTCTATTCCACGATTTTAATATAACTATTTCTTTATGATAAATTTTATAATATCTTATGAATAATAAAAAAATAAAAGAAAATCCACCAGAAAGCACAAGCTGCTGTATTTAAAATATACACAAATTTTCGACGTAAGACGTCCTTCTCA